>JAOVYW010000001.1:2018209-2032548 GCA_025775045.1 Hiodon tergisus
CACATGTTGCCATGTCACAAAGACGCTTTACATAGAGAAAGATACAGTATGTCCCAGGCTTGACCCCCCAAAAGCATAACAGTGGCAACAGTGGCAAGGAAAAACTCCCTAGGCTTGCAGGAAGAAAGCTTGAGATTGATTGGCTGGTGAACGCCACGCTGCCCACTGACGCAGCTGGTTTCACTCTACGCTGCGAGTTGGCCTCACAGTTTTACGCACCCACTCAGAGCCATGTCAAGCACTGGAGCACGGTGTCCTCTGTTCTCACACAATGGGCCGCGAGCAATACGACTGTTGGGTGAACTCCCTCTCCTTTGGCCTCTCAATTTCTGAAAGCTGCCTCGCTCCCATTAACCAGGAACATTAAATCATATCGCCCAGATTTGAGAAGGGGAAATGTGAATTCAGTTACAGGGCGGATGTTTTACAGCATAATGTGGGTTGAGACAGTTTTACTGTCTCATGCTGCTGTTTGAATTTGTGTGATTTAATTTCACAGTCTGTCTTTATTTTTATGTTCAGTTTATGTTAAGACAAAACCATAACACACCCCGCATGGCACAGGTAGTTCCTTCTTTAACGTCCCTTGATTGCCTTCTTTGCAAAGAAGAATAAGGTACAAAAACCATTTCCGTGGAGGATATCTCTGATTCGATTATTTATTTTTCCGTTTTAGATGTGTAGTCAGCTAGATTTACTCAAACAATTCAGGTGAAGCACTGTGCCCAACAGTGCTCTGCTGAAAACGGAAGCCCCAGATCTGGTTTTCAAACCTGCAACCTTATGGACACCTTAAGTCCTTACCCAATACCCTACCGTTGGCTCTATTTCTGGGATACTTGCTCAATTTTGTCAATACTAAGGGTGGCGTGCTTTGCTCTTCGGTGTCCTACCCTTTCAGGAGTAATTGGTTCCCTTTCGCACAGGTACAGGTAGCGGTGCGGCGGATTTTCTGTTCCTACCTGGATCTGCTGGTGAACTCCAGGAACGACCTGGCGCTGGCGTGCGTGCTCGACGTTCCCGCCCGAGGGCTCGGGAAACCGGCGTTCTCCGACCTGAGGCGCGAGGCGCGCGGCAGTAGCACCTCCCTCTTTCTGGTGGGAAGAAAAGGGGGGGGGGAGAAAAAAACCCAAAACCTGTTCTCTTTGAGACTTAAGATGCTCTGAGTAACCGACTGGGCTCCTTTTGTCATCGACAGGCCGCAACTTCTTTCGTGCGTGCGATCCAGCTGGGCGGAAAGGGCTACGCCCCCCCCGAGTCTCATCCCTTAAGGAAGCACCTGAAGGGGTTGTCCGACTTTGTCCGTTTCACCGACCACCTGGAGGAGATGCTGGGGGAGATCCCAGAGCCCAGGTGTGACCACCTGTCCTTGCCCTGACACCTCATTCCTTCTCTGTCTAATAACGTTTTGTAGTTTGAAGTAGGTGCTGAATCGTTGGTTCACCCTGAATAATCAGGTTTTTTTTACAGCACAAAAACATGTGGGCTGCTGTATATGGGCTTATTAAGCAGGTTACTTATTCAAGGTCTTATTCAAAACGAGAAATAAGGGGTTGCAACAAGGAGCCTGCCGTGTTTCTATACATTTATTTCTGTGTTCTGATTTATTTCTGTGAGTGATTAGCACCCTCACTTGCCTAATTGTGTAACATACATTATTCTTAATCCCAAACTATTGATGATTCCGTCCCATGGTTTTTGGTGTTGCAGGTAGGTTGTGATTTTATTTTTTTATGATATATATAAATGTAAAACCATTTTTGCCCACCCCCCACAAACACATTCTACTTGATTACTCTCAGGCCTTTGAGATAATCTAGTCCAAGCCTTGAACATTAGCTCCTGGCTACCGCCCAGATCTCTGCACTATGCTACACTGGATCATGTTCCCCCCCTCTTAGCTCTAGTTTATGCATAGACCAGATGAACAGGATGGGGCAAAATGCAGCTTTCATTATCGATGAATGTCCCAATGATGTCATAATTGTTCAAGTTTCTATGATGTCAGTCCTTTTAATCCTCCCTTCCTTTCCTGCTGGTCTTGTATAAACGCTGTGAAGGCTTTCAAGGGGATTTCTGCGACAAGGCCGGGGTTGTAACTTCAAGATGGTTTCCAAGGGATAGTTGTAACGGTACTGAAATGTTGCGTAACATAGAGAGAACATAGATATTTCTTTCAATAACAAGCACGAAATTTCACTCTGATTGGCCCCAATCCTCTGTGTTGCGTCTAAGCTAAGGTCAAACACTCCGATGAGGTTTTGTTGAGTTGGAGGGCGGGGAGGGGGTAAACTGTAATCGAATCAAATCCTTTTATTGTTACTCAACCACATACACGAGTGTAAGCAGCGAGTGAAAGTCTCGGGTGCAGTTCCAAGCAACATGGCAGTCCTTGCAATAACAACAAACATCTGAACAATTACAATGACTGTAATGCACAACGTGAGAGTTTGTGACGCCGCTGGGCCTTTCCGCGCGCGCGCTTCCTAGCGGTACGGCTCTGGAGTTGTGCAAACGTGGGTCCTAGGGCACGAGAGTTCAGAGTAAAGTTGTGGAAACGAATCGCATGGGGCCGATTAGTTTCAGGACGGCCTGTTCTCGCTTGCCTTGGGGGGGGGGGGTTTGAGTGGTTCAGGTGGGTCTGTTTCGGGTCCCACACAATGCATGTGGAATCCTACTTTAGTTGGCCGCCGAACGTGGTCATTTATGCCCTTTTATTATTCAGTTTTTCTGGTCCAGTTCAGGGAATCCGATTGCATCTGGCAGGGGTGTTTTGCTCCCGACTTGCTTTAGCAAGGAGCTGCGTCATCAAGGCCAAAGGTCTGCTCTCAGCAGCAGGCAGCCCTGTTCTCTGTGGAGTACTACATTTCCTCTCTCTCACTCTCTCTCCCTCCCTCTCAATTCAGTGGGCTTTATTGGCGTGACCATAATGACGCACGGCATTGCCAAAGCAATTGAGAAATAAAACATTTACAAACTTATCATAGTTTAACGTTAATACTTTTATAACAAAAGTTTCCAATGTTGATGAAGTGTAACAGGGTAAAGGACATTATTACATGTAAACTAGAATAGCCTCGGTCTCTCTCCGCACAGTGTAAGGGGCCTCTTGTTTGGCTGATTTGTGTTTTCCCAGATTATTTGGTTTCTTGAATTGACTCCCTCCCGCACAACCGGGGTCAGGAATTCTTCTCTCCTGCTCTGTTTCTGCTCTGCGAACTTCTCCCTTTCCGTCCGCGTGGAGAAGCTTCGACAACAGTGTTGGCTAGATTTAAAAACGACAGCGTGCATATGGTTAGAATGGGGGGGCTTGGAGACGGGACAGACCTCACTGTCGTGGCTGGTGCAGAGTAGGAACAGTTTAAAAAAAAAAAAAAAGTGAAATTCTCAGTCTATTAAAGCAGAACGCTCTTCTGGGGTTGATGACAAACCCAGATTTTCACTCCCACGTTTGTTTTTTAAAGTCGGGCAGCGGTAAGCCCCAAAAAGACGGCCATTTATGGTATGCGACCCAGCTAATGGGGTAAGTAGCTGGTAAGAAGTGGTTGGCGGTGAAGATCCTTTGAGCAATCCGTCTCTCCGTCCTTGGGATGTGCAGCGGAGCTAGCTAGAGGGGCGGAGCTAGCTAGAGGGGTGGAGCTAGCTAGCCGGCCGGGTGACGTCAGCTGATTTGGAGGACGCTTCTGTCCATGCGACGGTGTGATACTCGCGCGTGGTAGACTAAGTGCTGATTTCCTTACGTTCATCTTTTATTCATTAAGCAGACGATGAGATTCCAGCTGAGTCGTGTCAAGGGCGTACCTGCTATGCTATTTGCATGTCGTTTTGAATGATCCTTGATTTTTCTGCATCACCAATGGCTGTCATTGCACTCATTTCTGTGTCGGACCGACATTTTATATTTTGCGTATATCCATAAAAGAGGAAATGATAAAATGCTAGCAATTCACTGTCAGGAAGTATAACGTTACTGACATGGCTCCAGGAATGTACACGTGTACAGTAAGGAACAGTTGTTAAATAAACCATAAAAGACTGACTGACTGTCCCTCAGTGTGTGGCTGTCGGATGAATTTGTGCCTTGCTGAAGCTAGCTGCGAGCCTCCGTGTTGGTCCGCCGGCGGGTGACGTGCTTGCATTGTGTGAGAATCCAGAGATTTGGGCCGTGCCACACTTCTTGTGCGCGTTAACGAAGCCAGTGACCGCCCCGCAGCGTCGCCGTGGGGAAGCTCCTGTCCTGCGTCAAGGCGGCCCTCCTAAAGGGGCGGAGCGGCGGCGCGGCCGAGTGCGAGGCGGTGGTCCGGGACCTGATGGAGCGGATCGCCCGGATCCACAAGGCCCAACGAGAAGCCGTGTGCGTCACAGGGATCAGCCCTGCGCAGGTGACTGCCCCTCTTGCACCTCCACTGGGACACGCCTCCTTGCTGACGGGGGGCCGCGGAGCTGACTTTGCTTTGGTTCCCCCCCCCCCCCCCCATCTGTTGTCTCCAGCCCAGAGCGCACGCCATCAACCACGCCACGGCGTATGGCGGTCGGGGAACCTTGAAGGTGCTGAAGGCCTTGCTGGATCAGGAAGCCTTGGCGCCGCCCTCCAGGAACAAAGCGGAACTGCTCTCCGGAGACTGGGCTGCTCTCGAAGGCGATGGAGAGACCTGTCTTCTCTCACTCTTTCGGTGGGCTACCTCTCCCGTCTGACCCAGAGCTGATGTTCATTACAACCTGGCCGACGAAAAGCTTATAGAAACGCATTGTTTGCGGTGTATCCTCCTTTGCGTTCCCCTCAGGTCTCCAGAACCGCCAAATGGATCCTCTCCCAAGCCTCTCCAGCAACGCGTGCAGGAACAAGTCAAGCCTAAGGTACTGCTCCCCCTACGGGCCTAAGGTCCTGCCCTCACCCCTACGGCAACCGCATTAAAAATGCCCTCCTTCGCGTTGAGTGGTTGATCGGTTTGAGGACTCGGCATCAGACTGTAGCTGGAGAGGGCAATGTCCATTAAGATGACATTTTTTCAGGTGACTGTCCTTACAGAAGCAGCATTCCCACCCCTCCCATCTCAAACTTCGCCAGTTCGTCCATTTTTATTTTATACTACACGGTTATGTTGCTTTATCCCGTTCATATAGCCTTAGTTTAATCCTTTTAATTTGTGTGTATTCCCAGGTGTGTATATAATATAATATATATTTAAAAAAGAAAAGAACTGCAGTCAGTAACTGTCAAAAGCTATGCTCTCCCCACCGCCATTCTGTGAAATGGCTTCTTGACAAGCGCTGTATTTGATTGCGCTCACAGATGTCTGCTCTCTGTTCCCTGGCTGTCGTCTTCCTGCCGCGTTTCGGGCCTTGCCCCGGGCAGCTCTCCGCTTCCTGTAGCCAAGCGAGCGGCAGTGCTCCCTCTCACCGGCTTGGCGTCGAAGACGGGGGGGGGGGGGGGATTAAACGCCCGTCGTTTCCTGCCGTCTGCCGACGGGATCACAGCCGCTTCTGCACGCGCTGGTCTCGGCGTGATCTGAAGATACGCGGATGCTATCTGTGTTGTCTTGCGTTGGCTCTGAGGTATCATCTATCACAACTGGGTGTGAACTGTGCGTGGGGAAAACGTCCGTACGTGTCTTTTGTATGGACGGCTGCTGTCACAGAGATAAGTGTGTGCCTGGAACTTCTCTGGTCCAGCCCTTACACAAGTAAAAGGAGGCTCTCTTTGGATCCAGACTCCTCTTCTGGATTAGACAGGATGCACCTGCCATCCCTCCTTTTCAAACTGCCTCTCATCTCGCTGGCGGGCTAGGACGCCTGAGCCAGCAAATTCTTACTACAGCGCGCTTTCTCTCTCTCTCTCTCTCTCTCTCTCCTTTCTCGGTGTCTGTCTCATCTCCCTTTCTCTCATTCCTCCCTCTCACGCTTTCCAAGTCCGCCTCGCATGGAGGGTAACAGACAGCACCTGCTGTTTTGGTGAGGGATTAGTGCTGAGGCACAAAGCCCCAAGCCCCACAGTGCCTCACCTGGCTCGCGAGGGTCATGTCAGGACAGCTGCGGGGCGGACCCGACGGTGCCCCCTCCTATAACAACACCGGGTCTATAACAACTCCTGCCCCCCCCCCCCGATTTTAATTGGATTAAGGGTGAATTGCACACTAGGAATGCACCACAGCGTTGGTTAAACTCGCTTTAAAACGTTTAACCGAGTTGTCTCAAATGTACTTTTATCAATAGGGCCGCTGGATCTGTAGCTGTAATCCGCTCGGTCTGTGGGCTACTGTTGTTTTAGCTGTGCGTTTGAGAAAAGGCTTCGAAGAATCCCTCTTTGAGGCTTTGATCCTCTGGCTGCCCCCCCCCCCCCTTGCCCCGAGCAGGGCCCGAGATAAATCGTGGGATGAAAGGGTGGGTAGCTGGGTTTCGGGGTCGTCCCTGGGGAGCGGTGGCCTCGTTTGTATTGGCCGAGCGCTCCTGAGAAAACTGGGTGTGGCGAAAGCACTGCCGGTTTGTTTGGTTTTGGTGGGTGCCGCCGGTGCGTTCGGAGCGCATTTTGAGCGGAGTGCGTTTTTGTTGCGAACAGCGCGCCTCCACACTCTGCAGGTTGAGGTGGTAGTTCTTACTGCTTCACCAGTATTTTTTTTTCTTTTTTTTCTTTTCTCCACCTTTACAGGGGAAGGTCATCAGGTCCCAGTTTGCTTGTACCTACCAGGAGGAACAACCACCCCTCAACCGTGTGCTGCAGTTTCCCAGTGCCAGCCAAAACCCAACCTGTGTTCACCCTGCACCCAAGCCCCCTGCCCCACCCAGGGAGGTGAACTCGGGTACCTATCCTATTGCCCTCAACCACCCTGGTCTTTCAGCTAGTCATTTCTGCTGTCGTCTGAGGCCAAAGTTGTGCAAAGGGTGATTTTTGGCTTGTGTATTGGAGCTGGGACCGGTTCTCACTCGGTCTGTGGGGCCCCTCTAAACCCCCACCCCGGCTCCTCCCACAGTGGCTCTGGGGAGGGCGCCTGCTTCCTTTGACGCCACACACTGGGTCAGGTGCCCAGCTCAGGCTTCGAACCCTGCCCAGTCTCTGCACTGGGACTTAACCTTCAAACAATTCTCCATCCTGTAAACCTTGGCTGGCCCCTTCTGTGTAGTAAAACCAGAGGAACACGTAAGCTTGCCTGACCCCCTCCCCCCCCCTTCTGTGGGAACTTGGGCTCTCCTCCATCAGGTTATGGCAAATGCTCTGTTTCAGGTCTTTAAAATAAACACGCCGCCTGTTAAACTGAAGGCTAACGTCAGCAATTTCGTCATAACCCTCCCCTCCCCTCCCACCATTGCGAAGGTTTTTTTTTTTTTTTTTTCCCTCTCCCCTCCCCACCCAGACCTCCTTCCACTGCTCTTCTGAGTGTTTCCCCCTCTCTGTTCCCCTCTTCACAGTGGAGTTTAAAACGGGAGCAGTGGGTGAGGCGCAGAGCGGCCTTGTCCGGAGAGCCGCCTTGGGGTCGAGTTGCGGAAACTCGCGCGCCGCTCTTGGGCCGTCCGCCGCGGCCAGCAAGAGGAAGCGTGCGGATGCGTGCGGGTCGGGCGAGGCCAAGGACGAGCGCCCCCGGAAGCGAGCCCCCGTCGGTCGGGCCTCCGCCTCAGACAGGCCCGTCGGATCTACCGGCGCTAGCGGCAAGAGGAAGCTGATTGCCGGTCAAGGCAAGCTCACCGGCTTTTTTCGGCTGTAGGAGGCCTTGGCCGGGACCTGTCATTCCCGGTCGCCTTAAGTTGCGGCTGGAAGGGAGTGCTAGATGAGTGTGCCACATTTGTTCCCCATCAGGTTTCTTTGTCCCAGCAGAGGTTGTCCATTCCTACATAGGGTGAGGAACCTTGCTAATGGGGAAACGGAAGTCGGCCTGTTGGCACACAGAAGCACTTATGAGCTCCCTGAAGTGTGTATATGGTGTCTCAATCCTTAATTTATTTTAAAATGTAGTATTGCTTGTGTATAAAGGAAGCAGATGCCATTTGATCGCTTCCCCCCCATCTCTGTGGACCATGGGGTAATTGCGAAAGCGATGGCGTCCGTGCTCGAGGTGACCTGTGTCACAGTTTCGGAGTAGTCTTGGAAGTCTGATTCGCGCAGTGTTTGATCTAAGCACATCTTTCAGACTCAATCAACGGAGGTTAGAAGATTCCTCTGGGATCTGTCCAAACTCTCCCCCCCACATATCCCAGAAACCCTCTGGGTCTCTTATACAGTTTAAGAGTACCCTTTCCACCATTTTATTTTGAATGTTTATTGTGCTTTTTGGAGTCATAGACAGCCATCACAAATTTTGACTTTTAATTTTTTCCAAGTAGTTTTAATAAAATGTTTTTTTTTTTTTTAATTACATATTTGATCTTTATTTGTATTTTTTAAAAGGGCACTCAGAAAGGAGGACGCCGGGGTTTAGGTGGGTCTTGTTTTACGCTTGCCAGCAGGGTCGGTACACTCTCCCCACCATGCATCTCAGCACTAGAGGGAGAAAGTAAAGGAAAAACCGGATCATTCATGTTATCTGATCGTTAGATTGTTGTCACAAAACAACGGAGGGGTGGTATTGTAGTAAGATGAGTTAATTCATATAGAAATCAGATTGCCGCAGATGGAATTTGTCACATGCATGAGAATATATGGAATATATACGTGTGTGTGTGTGTGGTTGGACCAGTCATGGGGATCTCTGACCGTCAAAATCTCTCCTGCCGACGGGGATGAACTCGTCTGTACTACGGCGTCCCCCGGTCAGGACTGTCCCAGATGGGCCAGGTTCTGTGGTCTGGAGCTTGAGGGGAAGGGCCCAGGACAGCGCAGGACTTGGGAAACCCCTGGAGCGCACCTTAGTGCCTGCATCCTGCTGGGCAGAGATTGACTGGATGTCCATCATCTACGCTACATGCATATGCACACACATATACCACTCACCAACACGGTCGTTATGTTTATGTGATCTAAAGCCTTACTGTTTTTGTTACAATCTCCTAACCTCACACGCGCCATTCTAAGGGAAACGTACAAAAGGGTATAACGGTGAAAGATTTTCTCCGTGCACCACTTTGCTTTTATTACAGCCCCTGTTGTTCAAAGCTATTTGTTGCACCGTCAACGCTGCGAGCACCCCTTCTGACTGGCACTTTCGGTGTCCTTGCCATCAACGGGAGGTTCAACGAGTGACTGAAAGGTTTTGGTTCTCCAGGCTAAGCCTATTTAAGAAGCGGGTCGACGGTACAAAGGATTTCCATTCTAAGCACATGCTTCACTGCACACCGGTTTCCCTTAATCTGTACCTGAAGGTCTGCATACTGGACTTGCAGTCCAAATACATACGTATTTTCACTTCACCGTTTTTTAAACTAATACAGTCTTGGTGTCAATTGGCTTTTAGCTATTAGTTTGGATTGTGTCAGCTTCCTGGATTGTCTGCGTTAAACCCTGAGCATTGAATCGGGAGGCTGGATATACCTTGTTTGGTTGAGGTCCCTCACTGTGGTATCGTTGACTGTTCCTGAGTTTCAACGGCACTTACTGTAAAAAGGAAGGCGTTGGTGTCCACTCCGTTTTCTGGCAGGCTGCTCTCCAGGAAGGGGTACCAGTTGGAGGTAAAGGAGTCGAGTGAATTTCCGATGGGCCCCTCGCCGGCCTTTAAGGAGCTCCGGGTCCCCCGCTCTGCCCGTCCCTCTTCAGGGATGCCCTTAGGCCACGGGGCCAAGGCTGAGTTGGCGCAACACTCTGAGAAGAGAGCGGCCACGATGATGAAGGAGTACGAAGACTGCCTCATTCCTGCAAATCTCGAACAACAAAGGCGTCTGCCGAAGAGAAGGGGCACCTGGAGAACAGAACTGTCTTGCGTTGACTGTACCTCCAGAGACTCTCCTGTCCCTTATAAACCCCCGGGGACAAAGAAGGAACCGTTGACGACATGGTACTCGTACGTTTCTCTTTAATGGTTCGCAGCGTCGGACAGACGTGGGCGGCCTGTTAGGCAGAACTCCTGTGTCTGGTGAAAGGGGAGAGCGAGAGGACACCGCGTCTCCATGGGGGAGGCAATGATTCGGCGTAACGGGGGACCATTGAGTGGGGCTGTCCGAGGACGAATCTAATTTAAGGGATTAAAGCTTGGAGTGGATTGCCGGTCTGAGTCGCCACACTGGGCCAGGCCGGATGGGGCTCTGTGAATGGGCAGATCGCAGTGGGAGGGTGCCGCTTCCTCCTCCTCCTGCCGTCGTGTTTCAGATCCTGGCTCAGAGGTGCCGTCCCCCCCACGTGGTGGCCGTGAAAGGGATGAAGCGATCGTAGCCAGGGTTTGGAGGTGGGGTAGGGGGTGTTGTGTAGTCACTCATTGGATGGGATTAGGACAAGGCGCGATGTGTCACACCATGTAGGATTTTTCCGATATGCATTGGGGAGGGGTGTCTGGTTAAAATTAGCTTCCTTGGGGGGGGGGTGCAAGGCCCGAGGTGCAATGGAAGTGCTGCCGTCTGCTGGAACCAAGACCTGAACTTGCCCCAGTCAGACTTCTGATCATACCCACCGCCACAGCAGCCTGCGTCCTGAGTCTTCTGTTCCCACTGGACCAACGACTACCCAACCGGCCTTCCTATCCCAGATTGCGTTCAGTGAAGAACCTCCATTGTGCCTGCGTGCTGACCATTTTACGGGCTTGGAATCAGGTTCCGGACCTCCGGTTCCTCAAGCTCAGGTTCTCTGCGCCTGCTCGTGAGCCTCGCAGTTCGTTGGGGCGAGCGTCCCACCCTCGGTAACACCACCTGCTCCAACAGTCCTCTTTAGGGAGAGAAAGCAGGAGACAAAGTTTCGCCTTATTAACATCACGGGGCTTCAGCGTGGGGAAGGGAGATCGGGGATGAATAATAGCGGCTGAGCTCGGCTGAAGTGATTTTACTTGGAGCGCTCAGCCTTTATTTTGCGAGTATTTGTGTTGGAGGGAGAGGGGCTCTACTGAAGGACTGAACTGGTCGCCTGGGAGGCCTGTGTGCCAGCAACAGAGCAGCTCAACCTCAGGGCCCTCAACCATGTTGTTCTAAACTCTCTCTCTCTCTCTCTCCAGCTCTATCCATTCTTTTTCTTTGTCTCTTTTCTCTCAGTTGAACCTCTCTGCCCTCAACCATGTTGTGCTAGTCTCTTTTCTCTCAGTTGAACCTCTCTGCCCTCAACCATGTTGTGCTAATCGCTTTCTCTTCCACTCTTTCTCTCTATCCATCCTTTCAGTATTCCCCTCGCTTTGTCACTTTGTTTCTCTGCGCTCAACTGAACACTAGTTCTGAAGTCTTCTGGCCGCGCACTGAGGAGAATTGTCAATTGTCAGGAGAATGTTGTTGTTGAATTGGGGGACGTGGAAAAAGGTGCTTGCTTTTTTGCTCGTTACCTGTTTATAAAGTCTTACCTCCTCCAAACGACGACTCACACACCAGAGACTCTGAACAGCCTCAGTCTGTGCGTGTGCAAGAGAGACTTTGCCAGTCAAAGGCATGGCAGAACTGAAACGCCTTAGTGTTCACAAGGCCGGCCGTCTCCTTGTGTTGGCTAGTGAGATGGCCTTGAAGCCACCAGCGGAGAAATCACAGAGTTCTATGCTGTCTTTGAGGATGAGAATTGGAGATTGACAGCCGATTGTCACTCCTGGAACTGTGGAAGTCATCTGCAGTCAATTTGAAGGGCTGGTTTGCATTATAGATGGCTGCGCAGATTGAAAACAGCTACTGGGGCATTATTTCTCTGGAACTCGTTGCTTGTTTTTCCTGAGGTTTCAGATAATTGCTCTGACCTTTCAGAAGACGGCTTCCATGTGTTTCGATGAAGAACCGCTCATGTACACATGTTCCTCTTCCTCCTCCTCCTCTTCCTCTTTCAACCCATTTGTCGAAACATCTTACTTTCTGGAACCATCTGGATCAAATGCAGTTTCCGTCTCTCAGCAGAGGACCCCAATTAACACGCGTCATCGTGTTTATATGACAAAGATATTACAAAGATATCCATGCCTCCTCTCCCGCCTCTCACACAAAACGCACGTCTCCACCACTATCTTGGAGGTCCCTGGACTACGGCTAAGCTCGCGCCAAATCAAACCATCAGAATAATCATGTTGTTTTCTCTCTCCCCGTTCTCTTCAGTCGACTCCAACAGCCATCGCTCTCTGTACTGAACTTTAACTGAGGGTGAGGATCGTTATCTTGTGGTTTTCCCGTTCTTTTTCCTGAGAAAGAATTTCTTGGAAAACATTACCATAATCCCCCCCCCACCCCTCCAAAAAGAAAACATTAACGCAAAAGAGAAGTGTAAAATAATCTTTAAAGAGCCAGATGGGATTTCATCATGCCTGCATATAATATTTGCTGGATGCTCTTTGATGTGAGGAAGGGGTGCAGAAGTTAGCGTGTTAGCAAGTTCTCCGAGCACGTTTCCTTTGGCTGCTGGCCGGGCAGCTGTGAGAATTTCCGTCCCCAAATGAAAGCTAAAGTAGGAATTTTCTCCTGGCCTGTACTGACCATCATCATCATCATCATCATCATTATTATTATTATTATTATTTTATTTTTATCGTTGTGGTCATCTTTGTTAGTTTCTGCTTTTGAATCCAATATCCAGGGCTAAGCCCTCTTTAGGCCTTTGTCAGGCTCTCTTTACAGATTCAGATTCAGATCCAGATTTACATTTTGCTCCTAAATCTGACCCAGGATATATAAAAAAATTTTAAAACACGTATTAAAGAATATATTGTTTGCAAAATTATGGCGCCCCTTAATTTGTGCCTGCTGAGACCACCATGACCCATTATGGCTTTCCATTCCAGTCTCTTCTCAGGAGGTCAAGTGGTCTTCTCAGGTAGTGGCTGAAGCCATGCTGTACCTGGCTGTGCCTACTGCAGACCACTGAAATCACAGCCTAATGATACTACCAGCATCATCTTCCAATTCCTCCATCGCTCCCCTCGGCAACCACCTCGTCCCTGATCCCAGTCTTCCCTGTGGATGGGGAGAAGGAAATCTACAATGATCCAGGACAGGAGAGGCCCGGCTAATGCTCCTGTTTAATAGGGGGAGGTAATGAGCAGGCCAGGCCGGGAGGAGCTCCTTTGTTGCCCAGAGAACAGGCCGCGGTTTCCAGGAACAATGCAGCTGATGAGAGGCTCTCCAAGGAAAATATGGCTCTGACATCATGGGTTCTTAAACGCACAGCTGAGCCAACAGCCTCCTGCCATAATCAGCTCTCAGTGAATTTCCACTGCAGAGAGGGGGGGGGGGTAAAGAGGGGTGGTGGAGGAGGAGAGGCAGGAAAGGTGCCTGCATTGCCTAGAGGTCGAGACCCATAACGTGTGTCTAGGGGCCAGTAAAACAACACAGACTAACCTGTCTGCAGGCAGGATACATGCCCGTGTGACATGAAATTGATGAGACTTGCATCAACAGCTTCGGCGGTTTAATTTTAGCCAGAGGAAACGTCTCTCAGGGGAAGTGACTCTGTTGTATTTGTCCCATGAGTTCTAATCTCTGGTTTCTGTCAGGGAAGATCTCATTACACAAATGTTGTATCATCTCCATTACCAGGAAATTACATAAATTACCATATTTGCTCTGTATGTTCATACTGACACCGGTGACTGTGAAAAAGCTAGCGCTGGCCGCCTCTATTGCAATTGGCGATATTGTGAAGTTAAGAGGAGAGAAAAGATCCAGGGACCGCGGAACAAGCTGACCATCAATGAACAGAGGCTGCGTCTGAAAATAGTCAGACCTTCCCTGGACCGTGTGGCGGTCGAACGGCTGCAATGTGTGTTCTGATCTGCATCAGTGTCACGGTCGAGGATCAGACCTCGCATAATTCTTAGCGGTTGGTCATGTCAGTTTGTCACTTTTTGGGAGCTAACCCCCAGCCCTCTGAAAACAAAAAGAGGAAAGTTCTGGAACAGAGTGGCCAGATCGCTGTTACATGGGTCCTTGCAGCTCTTGAGTCCGATATAGTTCTGTGAAGGACTTGCACATCATTTCTGGTGTGCGACACTCCGCTGTGAAGCAGTGCGCTGGTGAATAATTTCAGTGGCTGGTAACGAGAGAGCGAGTTGAGCCTCAGCATTCCATGGTGGAATGAAAACGACTTTCAGCCAGCTAATGTTTTTTCCCCTTTAAGAGCACCAAGGGAGACCCAGCCAAACTGGAAAGCGTGTCAGAGCAGACCGCAGGGCTGTGTAGGAGCAGAGCAGACCACAGGGTTATGTCAGGGCTGTGTTGGAGCTGTGTCAGAGCAGTGATCACAGGGTTATGTCAGGGCTGTGTTGGAGCTGTGTCAGAGCAGTGATCACAGGGTTATGTCAGGGCTGTGTTGGAGC
>JAOVYW010000001.1:2077018-2107420 GCA_025775045.1 Hiodon tergisus
AAACATCCCCATC
Organism: Hiodon tergisus; assembly: GCA_025775045.1. Lineage (NCBI taxonomy): Eukaryota > Metazoa > Chordata > Actinopteri > Hiodontiformes > Hiodontidae > Hiodon > Hiodon tergisus. Next base: position 2,077,032 of record JAOVYW010000001.1, read on the forward strand.
CACATTCACTGTCCAGTGAGGAAACGTCCACATTCACTATCTACGGATTAAACATCCCCATCCACATTCACTGTCCAGTGAGGAAACGTCCACATTCACTATCTACGGATTAAACATCCCCATCCACATTCACTGTCCAGTGAGGAAACATCTGCAACCGCCTTCACTGTTCATTGCCACTTTACTAACTTTACTTTACTAACTAATCCACACTTAAACAACTGCAGCCAATGGTAAGACATTTGCACTACTGGTGTCTAAGCAGGGCAAAACATTGCTAAATTTAATCTCTTGTTGTATCTTGAAAGTTTGCACTCTGAACAAAGAACTCACAAATTTTCACCTGATCTCCAACCCAAGATTCGCTTGTATCTCTTGTCACCAGTTTTATTTCCACACCTTCATTCCTGGTCACCCATTCCCTGTTCACTCATTCATAAACTCACACCTTCATTCCCAATTCCAGATTCACTCATTAATTCACCCACATGTCCAGGCCCATGTCCAGTCACTCAGTCATACTATAATCACTACTTTCATTCAGTCATAGCCTCATCTTCATCCTCGAACAGGTAAGATCTTTGTGCCGTTCACACCCTGTGTAGGACACTAAAAATACAGGATTGGGGGTCTCCCTTTACTCACCCACAGGAGTATTTGGTGTTTCATCTGTAAAGGAGAGAGAAACATTTTTTTCCAACTGACTTTAATTCAAAATATCCTTGAGGTGTTTTGCAAAATGTCAGTCAGTTAAAGCAGCCAATCAAATTTGAATTTATTAGAATCTTTACCCCCCCCCCCCATTTTGAATTGTCTACTGTGCTAATGCATCTCAGTTCCTTGCTCAAATCCTGCCACTACACACAGGAAGGGACCAGACATATGATTTGTCTCCTCTAAACCAATCACCTTCCAGTGCCCCATTATTTTACACACTGTTGGTTACACAGACAGGAGACACCACTCATTCTAACCCATCTCAGGTGGTGCTCTGCCTATTGTGCACTGCCATACAAACCAATGTCCATTCATAATCAATTGAATCAAGTAAAGTATGAATATATATATATATACACACACACACACACACACACACACATATATTGTTATGTAAACATTTGCATGATTGATTTGCTTGGCAGATACTTTTATCCAGTGTAGCTAACACGTTACACTTACTTATTTATATTATTTAATATTTTATTAAAAATGTCTTTAAAATTTTAGTACCATTCTTAAAAGCTTGAAAGCAATTGACCTCTCCTGAGATGTGAATCTACAACACACTGGTGGCAGGCCCTCTAACCCTAACCAACATGGAAACCACTAGCCACACATCCCTGACCTTTTCTCCCCACGCCGACCCTCTCAAGGCCGCAACGAGGTATTGTTTACCTCAGCAGAGAGCCCGCTGGAGACGAGCGGTGGGTGTAGTTTTACCACTGCAGACCCAGCAGGTATGTTCAGCTGTTGTGCCCACACTGGCGTGGACAGACGGGATCATGCCCATCTGAGCCCTTTGTCTGTCCCGGCTTCATCAGCCGAATATAGACCCTCTTAACCAGGACCCCGTTGTCTCCCTGTCCCCTTAGGGAACTAAGTCTACACACAGAGAATCTGACCTACAGGCTGAAGGCAGTGCAGGCCACACTGCTGCTGACATCCAGACACTTTATCTAAGGGGCTGATTTATGGGCCAGAATTTGGTATGAAAAGATTATGTTGTCTTAACCCTGGGCGGCCTTAGGAGTGATGGGACACAGGAATCATAAATAACCCTCAGGTGAGGACATGCAACATACATCGTTTGTGGGGTGTTGGGGGTGCCAGACCATCATTTGTCACAGGTGTTGTGGAATATGTGGGTCTATCGTAGCGGTGATTGTGAGTGAGTGTGTGCGTGTATGTGTGTGTGTGTGTGTGTGTGTGTGTGTGTGTGTGTGTGTATCCGTGTTTCAGAAATTCAGTACCCATAGGTACAACCCATCTCTCATGCCTTACTCTGTAAATACAAATCCTCTTTTTACCAAGCAATAGATTCTTTTGTTAGAAAAACATATTGTTGGCACTGTTATATATATATATACATACAAACATTTATTTATTTTGGACCCATTTTGATATTTCATCAAATCTCCCTATTGAACGCAGCGAGAGTGAATAAATAGGATTGGTCCCCTCCTATCCAATCGCCTTTGAGCCACCCAACGTTTAAAACGCTACAGATCACTCATTCAGCACCGATTGGTGGAGAAGTGCATCCCTGTGGATGTCATTGGTGGCCTTCAGGTGCACAGGGAGCCGACAATCTGTAATCTGGATCTTCGGGCACAGTCTGCACTCGGGTGATTTAGCGTGTAAAAGTTTAACCGACTTAGCCACTCGGGAGGGCTACTGGGGTCTTCTCCATACATACAGAAGGAGACTTCCCCTTTCAGTTGACCTCTCTCTCTGCCTGACCCCGTCTTCATAGCGAGCAACATGTCATCAGTCAGTTACAGAGACATAGAGATGGGACTTGCTGGAAGCCCCCCTTAATTATCACATGACGTTTTGATAACATTGCACCAACATCCACAGAATGTAATATACCCTGCCCCTGGGCCCTCATAAGCCAGACCCACATGTCATCACCGCCTGCAGAGCCACGGTCACTGACGATCTATGGCCAATCACTCAATCTCGACTCCCCGCAGCGCTTTGGCCCTATGTTACCTGGCTGTTAGTCTTAGTGTTGAGAGAGCCTTCCTGGCACCTGTGGCCAGGCTGACGCCGTGACGCCACAGACGGGATGTTACGGACAGCGGCGGGCTCACTGACTGATGGGCCCCAGCGGGTGACCGACGTAGGAGCAGTGCTGAGGCTGATTGACAGATTTAATGGGGAGTCATTAGAATATCTGCACACGGGCGAATCCCACAGATGCTGCACATGCCATCCCATAATCCCCCCCCCCCCCCCCCGTCACTTTGTGCGTCTGCACGCACATGCAGGTCCGGACACAGATGGGACCAACCTCCTTGCTTTGGATAAACTGTTCGTTTTAATACAAGCGTTTGCAACGTGACTATTTCTGTCCCTTGCTGGGCTGTCAATCATATTCTCCTGGGGCCGTCCTGAGGGAGTGGGGCGGGGTATCAAAGGTTGTCATCACCCCCTGCTTAACTCCAGTGCCTGCTTAACTACAGAGCGAGTGAACAAGTGACACCCAGCACCGAGCGGGTGGGGGAGGGGGGGGCGGTTGCAGAGGAGATGCAAGTGCTTGCCACGGCTGAGTGGGGTTAACCAATAGTGGCTGCTGGAGACCCCAGAAGCAAGAAAACGGCAGATGGAGAGGGAGAACGGTTCAGTCTATTCCTACTATCTCTTAGCACATACAGTACATACGCCGGACACACGGACGCAGAGTGAAGACTTCACCAGTGAAGACATCCACACCACTCCACCCTACACTGGCCATCCAGCCTGACACCAGAAACAGCACCCATGGGTTACTATGGAACCTATTCTACACAACCTTTTTGCATTTGTAACATACCTCTTAGCTGACTGGCATTAACAATCCAGCAGTAATACAATACAATTAGCAGCAGTAATACAATACGATTACCAAAGTCACATTCTGAATTCCAATGAGTTGACCTTCTGTGGACAAATCTCTAGCTCCTAGATTAGTATTTGCATTGTCCACAGGGCTCAGTTTTGTGGGAAAAAAAAAGATAAAATTGTGACTCAAAGAAACAGTTTTCATTTCCACCATCACTGAACACAAAGCCTATGGAACAATTTGCATCGAGCCTCCCACTTTCACCAGGAAAAAACAGGTATCAGGAAAACTAAAACATAAGCAATAACTGGTGTGGTGGTCAACATTGAGTAAGCTGGACAGGAACATTCCTGAAGGCAGAGAGCATGGTGGTTTAGACAGCAACAGAAAATACCTCTTCAGTCCCTTCGGAACAATGTTGTTGTTGTGGTCAGGTCCGCCTTCGGTCCAGAATGAATATGAGGAAAAGCACAATTCTTACCTTTCTTGGTAGATTCTGGCATGGTGAAGGGTGTAGCCAGACCAGAGAGAGCGGGTTGGAGACAGGGAGAGAATCCTCAGCCCAAGGCAGGGAGAGAGAGCTGGGTGTAGGGTGCGAGCTGGAAAGAGAGAGGGTCCCTCAGTCCAGCAGAGAGGCGGTATAATGACATATCAGGGGATGTCAGGCTCCTTGTCTTTATAAAGAACAGAAGCTGGTCCCTCCCCCTACTGCTTGACAATGTAGCCCACTTTTGCCCTGCCTCAGCATCACACCCCTCTCATGTGCTCAGTTGGGTCAGCCCAGATCCATCAGAAGCCTTTGTTGGTATGAACCAAAAGATGAATTCAGGGTGGGGCAGGTTGGAGGTGACAAAATCGTTCATGTGATTGGCTACAGAACCCCTTGACGTATGACAAGTTAAACCGGGCGGGGACACAAATTACATGTGTAATCTACTGGATCAGTAATGACCACCCTCCCCACCCGACCCAGTCTGAAATCTGGGCCCAAGAAGGTCTGCCGGAATTCGTTTTCCCCAAGCGTTCACTCCCAACAGCTCTGCCAGAGTGCAAGCCAGAGTGCAGAGTGGCATTTGGAGTCACCTAACATCCAAAACACACACTGTTCTGATGATGTAATCCCATGGATTCAGTGAAAGTACTAAAAATAAACACTAGCTACATTAGGGGGAACAACCCGAGGAGTGTAGAAGAGTGACAGTCAAATATTTTTTACATTTGCGACATAATGGACCCTCTAAGCCTGGTCGTGGTTTAAATCTTTATTTCAGTCATGTTGAGAAAAAGCAAACTTGTCCCCTGAACGTGGGATGGAAGTAGGGATGGAAAAACTCTTGATGGAAAAATGTTACCGTTGATGATGAAACCTTATATAATATCACTGCTGCAAGATTAAGGCTCTGGAGTATAAGTGAATAGGGTATATGGGAGACCAGTAAGTCACACCAACTGGTCCAGCAGTGGTGCAGGTATTGAAGACTCTCTACTTTCACTGTTTAACCTTAACCCTAGTTTTCATACCCGACAGGATAGACACTCCTCTGGTTCACTCAACACAATTCTTATCTAATTGCCATAATTCCCCTTGCTATCTCTGATTAAAGGGCTCCACGTCGGTTTAGAGGCTATGAGCGCAATAGTTTTGAGGGTGGTGCTCTGAATTAGGTAGGTTTTCTTTCGTTTAGTTTTAGGTGGAGCCCTAATAAGTTGACCTTCGTGTGGACAAGGCTTTGCCTGGAGTGAGTGCAAGTCGCTAGGGTTTCTGCCAAATGAGAAATCTGTTTAATCCGGTGGGGATTTGGTCCAAGACCGGCGGTCTGAATGGCCACACCCGTAAATACTGAAGAGATGTCTGGGAGCTGGATATATCTCCTATACTTAGAAAGTCATCGTAAACCTTGACATTTGACATGGCTGACATGGAAAGACGGTTTGACTGTAAATCCTCGGATCGGGATTGTTGCTGAGTTTCTAATTAGCCTTTTAGCACCTCCGGACGACTGATAAGTCAATCTTTGTCTCAGGCAAGGCTGCAAAGACCTGGTCAACAAGGCTAAAAGCTGTCAGGTTCACCAAAAAGGGTTTAGCCTGTCCATCCTTTCCCCCATGAATGACACATTACATAAAGAGCTGAAAGACAATCCTGGCTTGTCTTACATTCAGGATGATGAAAACCTCTTGGTTTCATTGACAGTTCGGAACCAGTGGCCAACCGAACGCACACACTCCGTCACTCCTGGAGAGTGAAACAGAGTGCTGTCCATCCCATTGTGCCTGCTTACAGGACAGTTATTCACACTTAACGAAAGGAATCTAAAAAAAATATGATTTGTTCTTTTTAGTGCAATGAAGGAATTTAAGAGCAGGGCAGTCATATTGTATTTGGATCAAATTAGATTTTTTGTTCAGACCCTAACAAGATCAGTATTTATCGATTTAAATCAAAAATATTTACGAGAAAGGGCCTTGATCCACTCTAATCCTAAGACGCACAGCTGTATAACATATTTCTGAAATGGGTTTGAAGCATGTGGCCTTTATTGGTAGCAGACACCCAGAGCTCCTTTAGCCCATATATAACTCAGTATGGGCTCCAGTTGGAAACACAGGGCTTAGGGCATTATCATCCCAGCCTGACACAAAGCATACAAAACCATTTGAAAGTGCCTGGGCTGGGCGAGTGGTGGCATCACAGAGTGATTTTAGCCATGAGCTCACCACCGCGAACAGCTAGAGTGTGAGCAACGCCTTTTTGAAGATCAGTACTGCTCCCTACTGGGCGAACACAGGCACAGGCGCATACACCTATGCTTTTACAGGCAGCCTTGAATGCGTCTGCATACATACACAAAAACACACACAACTCTCACACCGTCACTATCAAATATGATACACAGCAAGACACAGACACACTCTAACAAAGGCCCTGGCATATAGAGAAAACCCCTATCCCATGCAAGATCGGCAGCAAAATGAGGACTATTTTAACCCTTCCCTCCCCTGTGGTAAAGAGATCCTTCTGAACTAAAATAGAAGACGTGGACAATGAAAGCAGAAATAAATTCCGTCTTCTCTTCTCTTTTTATAAATACGGAGATGACAAACAACCCTGAGTTACGGTCATAAATTTGGCTGCAGCAAATAAATCCATGGTCATCCAGGGATGATTTTCCGTTAGAGGAGTGTATGATCCAGGCTGAGAGTTGGTTGGCCAACGGGTAATAGGAACTCCCCAAAAAAACCCTAATGTTGTGTTTAGTTGGCTAACATTATAAATGTTAGTATGCCCTCCTAAGGTGCCAAGCTGCTGTCGTCACCGAGACGGGGTGGTATGGAAGACTCCTGTAATGCCGCCTTTCAGGCCCGTCAGTCACACCCGCCAATCACACCCTTTGAATTCAGCACAGCGCTGCGGACCCATAAACACGGCGATTGTATCGTGGGCTCTGGTGTGGTGGGCCGTTTTCGTCGCTTAAGGGTGTTAGTCGAGGAATGTAATGCAGCTGACGTGTTGCATTCAAGCGCTCCTCCGAAGCCGTTGTTTCCGACATGTTTGGTTTTAAATACCACTTCGGCCAGCTACTAGGTAATATGGATAAAAGTATCAAGGAAGAAACGTTTAAAGAACAGTCTAGTGTTAACTAGAAGGTCCTTCATTAAATCAATTTGAGAAACCCACTACAACATCTATAAGAGTTATAGTTCAACGATGAAATCTCACAACTTATTATATTATATAATATTCATTTATTCTGGGAAAGCCAGGCAGAAACCGATGGCAGGAAACCGAGATATGTCGATCCGTGGCATCCGTGCAAATGAAATATCTCTATTTTTGACAGTAACGAAGTAACACGATATTTTTAATGAGGAAAAAAAACGGGTTACTTTTCTTTTTAAACCACAGACTTTCGTCCCGACCTTCCTGAACGAATAAGCATTGGTAGATTTAATATACAAAATAAACAGAGCCTGCGTGTAGTTGAATAAACTCCTTGTGGGATACGTGGTGATATTCTGCTCCCTGCTGGTTAGTCCTCCACACCGCTCACCGGAGAGAAATTAAACGACGTGTAGTGAATGCAGCGAGGCGCAGAGCCGTTATAGGTGACGGCGGCGACGGAGCGCCGAAAGAGAGAAGCTTGAGATGTGGGTGCCTGGAATCGACGCGGGGAGCGGCTGCTTCCCTGTCCCGCGCTTGACGCCCCCAGGTGGGCCAGCAAGCAAGGTGTTTGGAGCTGAGGTTGACGACAGCTCATTTGGATTCCATCAGTAAATCTACCGTTAAACCAACATGAAACCAGTTTAAGCCATATTTAGCTCTTCGGGTATTATAGCCTAGGGAGGTGTGTGTGGGGGTGGGGGTGGGGGTGGTGGTGGTGGCGGAACTGCTGATAAATGCTATCGCCTTTCATTGTGGTGCAGGTGCAGTGCAGATAAGTGTATTAACTCTTTCCCCGACAGTAACGTCTTGTAGTATGTTCATTTTTACACTCTGCGGGCAGACTTTTGAGATGCGTGCACTCGCGATTTTAACTTTGTCATTGTGGGTTGGGTGACGCGGATCTCAATTTCAGGTCATACCGAAGCTATACGAGGAGTTGTCTTGGATACTCTGTTGGTTCCACCCAATAGAGTTGAGACTCTATGAGAGTGTTCATCGAAGTGCCTGGTGCCATGTGGCGACAGGCAGACTTATGTACACATTTATGCATAAATGCCCAGTCAGAGACAAAGCCAATGAGATAAGCTTGCCTTCCAGGTCAGCACATGTTTCTGCTAAACAGTGGTTATAAGTTTAATCGAATTTCCGTGGCCACACACCGGTAGATACCAACTGTTCCACCCAGGTCAGCAAGCAGGCTACCCCCTTACAATACTGTAAATTTCTTTATTATATTTCTACAAAAATACATTCTATACATTGTTTAAAGACAATAAAAACCATTTTGTATGCAACATAAACATTTAAAAATCAACATGACTGTTTGATTGATAAGGACGGAAGACAACACATTTATGAGGCCTGTGATTCACTTCAGTTTAACATTCCATTGACCATTCAATAAATTTCTCAAAGGCTCCATGAATTCATGACTCGTTATGTGAAGAAACACACTTTTTAGTGTTATGAATAAAAGCATTCCTGATAACATACACTAACCATTGCGCACCAGTGCACGCGTCTTTACAGTGAGCAAAACAGATAGCTGACACAAAGCATTGTATTGCTCCTGAAATGAAACATGTACATTTAAAATTGTAATAAAAAAAAAAAAATTTTCTCAAACAAACAAACAATGAACAATGAAATCAATGCAAATCAACAGAGGGAATGACACTTTCGTCCTTAAATAAATGTGCAATATGAAGATGTGTGTATTACTGAGCTTTGGCGTCCGCGAAGGCACTCAGATAAAAAAATCACGGCCCACGATTCACCACAAAAGGAGCACGAACCCAATAAATATATCCCAAGTTACTCGAATGGAGGAAACTCCATTAGCGGGGTCAGTTAGTGACGAATAAACACCCTGGACATATTCTTGTCCTACGGTCCCCCGGTTCTGATGTCAAACCAATTAGAAACATAGATATTTATGTCGTAACTGGTGATTGGTCCTCTTTTTTTTTTAAATGATGGTTTTATTATGTAAACTGGGTTTCCCCGGTTACCCTGCCTGCACAAGACTTAAACCTTGGAGGTGCTGGCAGACGTGAGGGCAAAGGCAAGATCGTAGTCAGTGTCGCAGGGGAAATGTCCGTACCAGCTGGACCAGTCACGCGGTGTGCCGTAGTAGGTCTGATCGGCGGGGACACCCATTTGCGGCAGGGTCTCTCTCTGGGCGTGGAAGGGGGTGTGGCCAGAGCCCAGCCTCTGCAGGATCACGGGGTTGAACTGGTAGGTGAGCTTGCGGCGGATTTTGACAATCTCGCCCGTGCGGCTGTAGTTGCGCAGCGCACGCGCCATCTTCTGGTAGGTCATGGTCTTGCGGTTGCCCTTCCTCTTGCCCCAGCACTCCGCCAGCTTCTCCTTGTTTTTGGAGACAAAGTGGAAGGTGCCGCTGCTCCGGTCCGCCCACTGGATGGAGTCGGCCATGTTGATGTCGTGCAGGGCCTCGTGCAGGTACTCGTAGAGACGAAGCTTCTTACGACCTGGGGAGGGAAGGCGTCCCAATCATCAGACACAGCCGGAGGGAAACGCGGATCTTAGAACGGAGGGAAACATTACCGGGACGCGACTCCTAAACTGTGACCCTCGTCTTCTCCCGTGAACCACTGACCTTTCCCACTCCGCTGTGGGGGAAACACAGAGTAAACCTGGGGGGGTTCAAGGACGGCGGAAGAAGAGTAAGGGACCTCCGGAACAGCCTGAGCCCAGGACTGGGGGCGGAGGAGAGAATGGTCAGACTACGACATGCCCGTGTTAATCACAGGTACACACAAATACACAAAAAGGATACAGTAAACACGGGCACATAAACTCTGATCACACACAGAGAGGGAGAAGATGGCGAACAGGAGCCGGGTACTCACAGGTGGCTCGCTCCAGTCGTACAAGGGTCCTGGGACGTCAGGGATGCTGTTCAGAGGGTAGCAGGAAACACCAGCTCGTACAGAGGGTGGCTGACTTGCTAAATTCTCATAGTATTGATATTCTGAGGAAATGGAAGTGTAAACTCGTTCAGATGGAGCTCCAATTTTCCGAGGAGAACCAAGATGTTTTTTTTTTCATTTTCTTAAAATAATAAGAACACGAGTTATAGATACTAAACAGATTAAACAGCTGTTCATTAATAGACAAGTGTTACGGAGGGAAGAGGGTAATTAGTTAATTGAGTCCAGTCTTACAAGCATGCTCATTTCTTCCATGTATAATAATGCCAGACTAGCCTTACGATGTGTGCCCCTGAAGTGGCTGGGTCCCATCTCAAAGCACAGAGGCAGGGCATCTGTGTCCTCAGGTGCTGTCAGTGCCTTACCTACGCCTGTGTGGTAGCGCGGGTCGCTGGAGTGCCTCTGAATCACGTCGATGGCGTCTTGTAGGTCCAGGCTCAAGATATCCTGATCCAGGGAGCTCTGGATGCAACACAGACACCACGAATAAAACTCTGACGTCACACTCTTACCGGGACACGCAACACCGGAGGCGGTGGGTCACACCAACTTCACGGCGCAGGCTGCCATTTCTAACCACGCCAGGCGCATTCAAGGCGTCGACAAGCTTCTTCCTCGCGTCAGACACACTCATCGGAAATGTACTAAAACAGGTTGATTAATTTACTCCACAGTCTTTCACAATGGCATCAGTATTGAAAACAGCAGACAACGCAATAGCTCACCATTCTGTTTATTGGACCACAAATCCCAGAGAATGGCAGTCAATATCGGGCCAGTTAGAATGCGAGTATATATAGTCGGAGCACCTGATTTTCTCAGTCTCTTCTAACGAATGACTTTTCAGATAAAGACATGGGGCGTTTTAAATATCTCAACGTCACCACGCAACCAGGACAGGGGTAAACTTCTCTTTTTGTAAATGAAGATCAGATAGTCCACCACCACACATACCCTTTTGACATTTTCATCAAATCGACCAGGGCAGGGTCCCCCTCTGTACCCTCTTTGGGTCAATTTATTCAGACGATGTCGGGTGCAAAAATTAATAAATAACAAACGTTCTACATCATCTCACAATAAATTTCATTGTGGGCACAAAAACCTGCAGAGATTAGGGAAGTTAAGTTATTTTTGCACTCGTTTAGTCTGTATTTGCATCAGAATGCACAAGCTCTGTCAGTGGAGGTTCCTCGGAGACAGGATCGCACACCAAAGGTCTTCCTTTAGGACTGGGGGACAAAAGCAAGGTTGAACTGAAACACAAAACCTGCAGTATCACAACGCTAAAACCTGCTATGTCCTTATCATAACATCTACTGTATCATAATGATAAAATCTGCTATCTCCTTATTATGACATCTACTGTACCACAATGCTAAGACATGCTGTATCCCAATGGAAAACTGGGAAACTGAAAATTATACTAAATGCTATAAACTCCTGCTAATTTTGAGATTACAAAATATTCCAAATGGTTTAAAACAATTGCATTTTTATGTTAAGTGTCTTACTTCATCATAATGCAAGACAAGGTTTGTTTTTTTTGACATGTACAGAGCTCCCATGTGATATTTGAATCCTGTTCCTTTGTATGATTAAGACTTCCATGAATTCCTATGGTTTCATCATGGGGCATGAAGTGGCAGAAATAGTTGGTGAGTTATTAGAGGTTTCAGAGGTTTCTCTGGGAGGCTGATCTTGTCCCTTCGTTAAATTGCTTCAGTAACTATTGTAAAATTCTCAATTAGAAAAAACTATTTTCCTTTTTTCGTCTTCGCCTACAATTCCCCTGGGGTAGTTGGAGGAGCAGAAATGGCCTCCACCGACAGCCTCCCTCCGCACCTCAGATGGCACTCTATCAATTATGGGCTGCTGCAAGTCACAGCCGGCTGTCAATCATTCAAAGCTGGGGATTCTGCACCAAAAGGCCTTTCCCGCCATTACCGGGTGAGCCGCTTTTGGGGGACCCTGTCTTCGCGGGGCCCACCTCTCGCATTCATTCATTCATTTCACACAAAATGAGTGTTCTTGTCTGCCTAAACAACCACTGCCTTTTTGAGAAGTGCATCAATTAAAAGCCGGTGAAACACGTTCTAAATATCAACTATCAACTGACGGCCTCCCAAACTTCCCCTTTCATGTTTAAACAGTGTACCCCCCCCACCCCACATGAACGGCGAGATGGAGAGATTACACACACATGTCCCTGGGCCTTGAGATGCTGAGATTATTCCTGTCCTGGGGATATAACTTATGTTCCAGTAACACTGCTCTAGGCCTTTTAAACACAGCTGCATATTGCTTCCCAAAAGCGGCTTCTGTTTGTCTGTGTGTCTGCAGACACTCAAATTGAAATCCCATACAGTTAGATAGCAACACTAAGCTTCTGGGTGAATGGCGGCTGGTCCATGTCCAAACCAGTTGTTAACAGCTTTACTACAATCCAGTGTGAAAAGACTAGAGAAGCAGAGAGTTAAAGGGCCTGTTTTTTTAATGAATTAACGAGTAATCAAATTTTAGGAGCCAATTAGTACGTTAAATTGAGAATGTCTGCAAAAAAAATGATGTTCTGTCTTACAAGGATACAAAGGATTTAGTAAATTACTGAGCATCTCCTTACAAGAGGATAACATGCACGAGGCAGATAAACGTAGAAACACATCCTTTTAAAATCGATTACTTTCCTGAGCATTAACGCCTGCAATTCAAACCCTGCTTGTTTAAAAAAAAAAACACCCTGAGGTGTTCAAAAACATTTTAATTAAAAAACATACTTCAATAAACTGTGGTTCTGCATAAACAAACGCAGTTGAGATATTTAGACACTATAAGTGACACTATGATTAAGCGCCTGCGTGTGTGCCAGATGACAAGAGTGGGTTTTTCTTACGGAATGCGTTGACAAAGCACTACAAAGTGGACACCCAGAATCCTAACCACGCCACACCACCAACCCTAAGCGTTGGGTAGCTAAGTGAATGAAGTGCGGGTTGTACCACCTGAACAGTCAGATTGCCTGGAAAGAATCCATTCAGCAGTCTTAGACTAGTCAGTCTTCCAACGTGGCAATCAACAGGCTCACTATATCATACCTCCGTTCTTATACCACTCAGAATTTTTAAAACAATGTCAAGCTGCTGACATTTCTTTCTGGTTTTATTTTTTTATTTAAAAAATACATACAGATAAAAAGAAAAGAAAAAATCTGTTAATCTGGCACAGTGAAAAGCACTAATTTTTAATTTTAAAAAGAGAGAGACCTGTTGTGTGAGAACTATGGAGCTGTGTTTGACTCCATCGCAATTGCCAGTAAAGCAGGTGAGAGAAGTCTTTATCTCTCAAAACAAAGAAGCCCTTTCCTTCCTCTTCTCTAAAGCCTCTATTGAAAAGAACTGCTAATATAATCACCAGTTTAGGAAGGCTGATCCAACCACAGCTCGCATTCTTTCTATTCGAACTTCTATATCAGTGACCGCGGAAAGGAAATAAGGAAGTGCTGAAGCCAGAGAATCTTAATTGAGAATGCCATTTAAAAAAGAAGTGCCTGCGGCCACAGGATCACATTACATTCAGGGTTTGCTCATCAGACAGACTCAACCAGGGTAACTAGGTTAGGTACCTTCATTTAAAAAGCGCAGCAGCGGTTTAGCCCTGGGACTTGAATCAGTCTTCTGGTCAGAAGTTCAGTGTTTTGTGTTACTTAAATAAATACTAAAAACTCCAGTGAGATGGTCAGCGTCGAGGCAATGTCGAGGCATTGTCGAGGCATTGTCGAGGCAATGTCGAGGCAATGTCGAGGCAATGTCGAGGGTCCAGGTCTTCCTTAGTAACTCTCTGTGATGCGCGACCAGCTGCAAACTAAACTGAAGAGAACCACTCAGACATTTTACCGCATTGCAAACTCTCTTTAATCCCTTCCATATGGTGGAAATTTTTCATAATACTGCATAATACTGAGTGTTACCTATACTAACGCTGGATAGGCCCAATCTGGAGCCACCTTACTACTCAAAAGCCTTTCGTAGAACAGCTTATTTGTATTATTCATTAAAAAAAATATTTCAAAAATGGAATAAATAATGTACATTTTATTTACAGTGGTTGTACTTTCAAAAATACTGAATGCATGAATCATACGTAAGCCATACAAAATCCTTTTATAAACATTATATAAACAACCTATTGACTCACAATTGAACAGTGGGAAGGAAAGTCAGTGTCGATATAAAAGGTAATCAAGCCCCCTTTTAATTTTCCCCTCCCCAGTATGTATCATCATGTTTAAATGAGACTTCTTATTCAGATGAAAAGGTCACAAACCCCGTTCATAGGTTGGGATGATTACCAAGTGTAGATCTGCTACATGCTATCTAAAAAGCAGAGTGCAAGGGATGAGGAAGCTGTCAGTCAGTTTTGTTTTGTTTTGGCTGATTGTATTACTGCATATTGGCTGAAAAAGGCCACAAAACTCTGCCTTAGAGGAAAGGCATTGTTTCTAGTGACCTGGTGGTCATGAACAGAATTACTTTAATAACTGAACCTAGATCAATTTTCATAGAGTTCCACAAAATACAGCGAGTGAAATCGGAATTCCGCAGTATTAATTGAAAATTAATACTGCGGCCTTATGAGTCAGTTTAAGGTGGAGGGCCTTAACTGGAGAAAGCTCAAGGCAGGTATTTGTAATTAGTTTACCATCAGCCCAAAGGTTTGATACACTTTACAATTAAAGTTCAGCTCCTGCCATGTCACCCAACATGCACCTTCAGATTTTGTGTTTGAGATTCAAGGTACACTTAAATGTAACTTATCTCACAAAAAGCTGTCAACAAGTTTTGTTAAAGGTAATGCAGGTGTATTTGGGGATAAGTTAAACTGAACATGACAAAGTACAGAAATAAATACAACCCAACAACATAGTTAAAACAAATCTTATTTCTGAGTAAATAAATCAGGGTTTTTTCAATTATATTGTAATGTTAGAAAACTTGACCAAAGGGATTATCATAAAAACTAGTTTTTCAGATGCCCTTATCCTGTGATTCCAGGGTGGTACAATAAATTCCACTCCCAAGGATTGCAACCCAGTTATGTACCGACAAGTCAGTAAATTTCCTAATTATAATCCGACGACCAAATTCAAAACCGGGAGTATCTGTACCGACCTGTCTACCGAAAATAAAAAAATAAAAAGCATTTGTATAAGTATTTTTTAGCTTACCTTTAACTGCAATCTTTTACCTATTTATTCAACTACTTACAAGGTACTTCACGGAGTGGCTACTACTGACATGAAATAAGGAAAATATATGCAACGGAACACATATATATTAGTAAACAGTGGGAAGTTGTTCTAAATGAAGGGTACTAGCTGCTTCCTTAGGAACAACAGTTCAGGATACTGCGCCCAATGAACTGACTAACTTTGTGGTGTTAATTAAAAACAATCTAAACACGAAATCATATATATTCGCAACAGAACGAATTGCTAAAATCAACGTTAAATAAATGAAAGGACTGAACACGTTCACGTACGCACAATTTATTTATGCTTAATTTGTTGAATAATTTATACGCTCAAAATATTTTTGTAGAAATGCAGAAACTGTTTATGCATACAATTAAATCATTATTTTTAAGTATAGAACGAGTAATACGGTAATGATCACGTGTCGCTGTGAAACCAATATTTTATGGCGTAAACGGAAGTAATTTTATAAGAAACGAACAGCACATTCGATCTAAAATATTTGATATGTTTCAAATATTTATCTACCACTTTAAAAAACCTACACGAATAAAAAAAACCTAGCAATTCAAATGCATATCAATAATATAGCTAAATTATTTGGTGGGAATTTTCGGAGTTATCTCTGCTGGAAACTGAAGACTGAATTTACCTTCCATTCTCTGACACGTCTCTCAGATTCGGAACGGGGTAACACTGGTTTGACAATAACTAACTTGCAACGAAATAGGATAGAGCTGATATGGGTAAGTTCTTAAATATTGCAAATATGTATAAAACTGTAAAATCAGTAAAGAAAGAAGCAAATATGCGTCCGTCCTCTTGTCGATTGGTACTGTTATTACTGGTTCTTTTTTCTGGGAAGCTGTACAATCAGGAAATTAGTTAGCGTGTTAGCATGTTACAACATGTCTTGTATTTTGCTACATCGATGACTATTCCAACAATATTTTTAAATATATTTTACCAGTGTCAGCACCATCTTGCATAAATAGCTACATTAATTTTTTTTATTTTTTTGGAGCTCAGAGCTGCGAGCCACGTATGTGGATATACTGTAAAAGAACTGGACCCAATGTGGGTGGTCGTAGAATTTGTTCACGTGTGTGGATTTTATACTGTACGACCACAGGACACAATGTGGGTTGTCATCGAATTTGTTCACGTGTGAGGATTTTAACTTGCAAGTTATTAACAAATAATGCAGTGCGGAAACAAGAGTTTGGATGGCTAATGACATGTAATCTGAAGTACCAAACAAAACGATGAATTAGGTAGTGAATAACGTAATACTCTTCTTCTTGATTGGCTAACTGCGTAATACTATTAACATGAAGTAAATAGGGTTTATACGAAATTCGCGTACGCACAAAAAAATAAATGATGACCTAAAACTTAACCCAAGCATGCTAACTGACTTATCACCTTTCCCCACCCACTCTTCCAGGTGGGTTTTTTTCAAGTCTGTTTTCAGGCCTTTTTGGCTCAAGGGAGATGAGGATCCTGATTTTGGGACTGGACGGTGCTGGCAAGACCACCATCCTATACCGGCTTCAAGTTGGAGAAGTTGTAACTACCATTCCGAGTACGTACCAGGGATACCGACGCCTTTCCCTCACCCATACTCACCATTCCCAATGCCTGACTCCCTGGGGCATCACTCTGAGTCCTAGTCTCAACACAAACTTCAGCAGTGCTGTCCTGCCTCCTTGTCCACGGGAAATGATAACTCTTTTCCATAGTATATAATTGCCACTCCACATACCAGTAGTTATTTGATTATTTAGCAGAGGCCCTTAGCCTGGGAAACCTTGTGTTTGTTAATGGCACTTGTGTCTGTGCACATAAAATTTCTCCCATTTGGGTCTAACCACGCACATCTGTCTTTTCAGCCATTGGTTTCAACGTGGAAACGGTGACTTACAAGAACCTGAAGTTCCAGGTGTGGGACCTCGGAGGACAGACCAGCATCCGGTAATGACGAGGAAACCATGTGTACTGCTCACAAAAATCTGCAGCTGGGAGATCTGGTGACCCTATAACAGTTCCCTTGGTGTCTTTCCCTCCCGCTCTCTTCAAGGCCGTACTGGCGTTGTTACTATTCCAACACGGACGCTGTCATCTACGTGGTGGACAGCAGCGACAGGGACAGGATGGGGATATCCAAGTCCGAGCTGGTGGCCATGCTAGAGGTGGGGCTTATGGGCGCGCAGCCAGGTTTGGGATTGGACCAGCAGAGGTGGACAAATCAGTTTATGTGGTTGTCCTGTGGGCTACCAAAAAGCAAACTGGTAGGCCAGAACAGTTATTTAGCCAGCCCATATTTTTAATACATAATTTCAAAGAGATTAGATGGACAATGATAAAAAAATATTTTAAACCACTGAATGCCAGGTGATACAGGTTAAAATGGAAACTTCTCCCGCGCATCAATTTTATGATTTCTGTTTGAAGGTTCTTTCCGCGATTCCCATTGGCTAGAACTTACCATGTGACATTCAGGAAGATCTGTTTGCGCTCTATCACTTCCCTTTAAATTCACAGAAAGAATGTGGGGAAATATGTTTACTTTTCTATTTACCTCCCTGTACAGCAGCAATGGCGCGACTCGGTAGCCCGAAAGCAGAAGGCTATGACACTAATGTAATTGATGAGAAGGCGTACCTTTACATCATTAATTATTCACTTAGTTAGCTCACAAGCTAATTATTCTCTCAGTGCTGCAGTGCTTGCAGCTAAAGAAACATTAGTAAAAAGTAATGGTTGCAAAATGTTAGGCCCCTACATGCAAATCATACCTGTGAGAAGCTGCTCAATCACAAGCACTAATGAGCAGCCAGCCAATCAAATTTCGGTTTTATCTTCAAATTTGCTTAAGAATCCATGGCCAATGAAGATACGAACCCACACACACCACTTGCATAACCACAATTAAAGCTGTATGTTTACATCAGCAGATTGACGTTTCCCTGTTCGCTTTGTGCAGGAGGAAGAGCTGAAGAAGGCAATCCTGGTGGTGTTTGCCAACAAGCAGGACATGGAGCAGGCCATGACCCCCACCGAGGTGGCCAACTCCCTGGGCCTGCCTGCACTCAAGGACAGGAAATGGCAGATCTTCAAAACATCAGCGACCAAAGGCACTGGGCTGGATGAGGCCATGGAATGGTGAGAATGGAATGGCCAGTTCACGACAGCCAACTGAATACAAATTAGTCTGAGAATAAAGCCTAAACTTTCAGAATGCTGAAGATATGGCCATGGGTTAATCGTCTGTCCCCTCTCTTTGCAGGCTGGTAGAATCTCTCAAGAGCAGACAGTGAACGTGAATTTGACCTTTGATCCCACATGTAAATACTCCTGACTTAGTCCCAACCGGACACCCGGACCCCTACGAGTTAGCTGCCGGTACAGATGGAGGACATTGGAGATGTTGCCAGCCTCTCTCGGCTGGAGGGACATTTGATGAAGGCATTGCAGAACCACCACTCTCCACACACTTGCTCTGTGTTTTTGTACTTTGTCCAGATTTTTTTCATTGTTTTTCCCACGCTTTGGAGTGGGGTTTTTGAGTGGGTCTTCATCTTTGCACTGGGGTATTGAAACTGCAGCGTCGGTATGTTTTAGTTAGACACTAAATTCAATTGATTTGTTTTTCGGTTTGCCGGAATGCATATTTATTTATGGGCTTAATATTGAGGTTGGCTACTGTAAAAGATGTATTCACAGTGGAATAAAAATCTACCATAAATGTTTTTTTTCTTACCAATTCATCTGATCTAGTATTGTTTTCCAACCATAAGACTTGCTGTGTAGGAACGGGGAACCACTCTTACACAAATTCCTGTATTTTTTTTATTTAAAAAGTCAGTTGTACATGCACTCAATTGCCACCTTATTAATGTCCCATTAATAATTTCTGTCCTCCAAGGGGTGTCAGAGTCACTGCACCATGGCCAGGTCCTTCAGGCCGTGACTGCGGTGTTTCTTGGCTTTGTAACCTGGCCGCAAAAACTCAATCTTCCTTTTTTTGGCTTCTATCTTGCTCCGGTGCTTCTTCAGCTTCTTCTTGGCCGCAATGTCCGGGTTAGCCACAGCCTAACGAGAAGAGCAGGACCACTTGGTGTTAAACCGGTTTGTTTACACGAAGGAATGCTACCGATTGGTGTTCGGGTTTCTTTTTATTTATTTTTTATTTGGAAAAGCAAAATGCCCCTCCCCTCACCTGCATAGCCTTGTGCCTCTTGCGTGAGGCCCTCCTGTGTGCGGCCTCCTTCTGCACGGCGGCAAAGGCCAGGGAGAACTTCTCCAGGCCCACCTGTTTCTTCAGCAGTTCTATCAGCTCCTGGGACAAGTTCTTCAGGGTGGGGTCTGTGGACAGAAACAAACCTCCAATGTTCATTCTGCGAGTCAGAATCGCAGAGAGGTCTACAGTGTACTCCACTAATATTGGCACCCCTTGTTAAATGTGAGCAAACGGGCTGTGAAAAAAGTGTTTATCCTCTGTTTATCCTGTTTATTCAAAACAATCAAACCCTTAATTTAAATAAAATTGGGGAAAAAAATGAATGTGAAAAATATTTTCCTCTAAAACATGAGTGCCACAATTATTGGCACCCCTAGACATTCTTAGAAGTAAAATCTAACTGAAATATATCCCCATTCATATTTTACATATTTAAGTTCACCTGAGACATTTAAGTGGTATGCAATCACTTTGTTTCACTGGGGTATAAATATGAGGTGACACAGGTCAAATTCCCATAGTCATCCAACACTATGATAAAGACCCAAGAAAACATCCCATACACAGTGAAGATGGTGGTTTGAGTGGCCATATAATCTCCAAGGATCCCTGCTGGAAAATTGTAGATGTTAGTTGGATCTTGGGGTCAGAAAATCACCAAAACTCCAGATCAGACGCCACCTACATAACCACGTTGTTTGGGAGGGTTCCCATTAAAAAGCCTTTACTGTCACCAAACAAACTCAAGCGCCTACAATTTTCCCAACATTACAGGAACTTTCAATGGGACCATGTTCTATGGTCAGAGGAGACCAAAATAGAGCTGTTTGGAAACAAACACCAGAGGTGGGTTCAGCGTAGAGAGAAAGATAACCAAGCAGAAAAGTACCTCATTCCCAGTGTGACGTATGGTGTTGGATCTTTGATGTTGTGAGGCTATTTTTCTTCCAAAGACCCTGGACAACTTGTCAAGTTATCATGGTATGGACTCAAGTACCAGCAGACATTAAATCAAAACCTGAATGCCTCTGGCAGCAAGCTTAAACTGGGCCGGGTGGTTAGATCTTCCATCAGGAAAATGACCCAAAGAACACCTCAAAATCAACACAAAAATAGTACACTGACCACAGAATCAAGGTTTTGCCACGACCATCCCAGTCCCCTGACCTAAACCCCATAGAAAACCTGTGGGATGAGCCGAAGAGGAGAGTCCACAAGCGTGACCCTTGGAATCTGAAGGATCTGGAGAGATTCTGTATGGAGGAATGGTCTCAGATCCCTTGCCATGTGTTCTCCAACCTCATTACACATTATAGGAGACTCTATAGGAGAACTGTTATCTTGACAATGGGAGAGGCTGCACAAAGTTTTAAATGAAGGGGTGCCAATAATTGTGTCACACATGTACTTAAGAAAAATATTTGTTTTATGATAATTTATTTTTTCTTATTATTTTACTTAAAGGTTCGATTTTTGTTGATATTTTGAATGAAAGCTCAAGAGTATAAACAAAGACCTTTTTTCACTGCTCGTTTTGCTCATATTTTTCAAGGGTGCCAATTAGTAGAGGGCACTGTATGAGTCAGAACCCCAGAGGTGTACATTCACACAAATCAAAACCATGTAGAGGTAAACATTCACCACAGGTTCACTACATGAATCACGTTGGCAGGGATAGTGAGGTCACGGTGAAAACGACTTGGCTTATTAACAAGCAGGTGAGGTGGGGAATAACGAGTTACCCTGCTCAGCGTAGGTGCTGTCCAGTTCTCTGTAGAGCGGGGCGATTATGGTGGTCAGGTAAGGGTTGAGCCGTTCTTTACCCAAGTCCACAGCCATGGCACCGAGGAACTTAAAAACGCACATCCTCTGTGGGGGGGGGGGGGGAACAGGATTTTATTACGTTTGAAAACACAAAGTGCAGTAACAGGGTCAAGAACCATGCATGCCTGCAAACTCACCTTCAGTGGAACTTTGGGTGTGTCTGCCGCCTCCCTCTTTGCCAAAACCGAGAGTTTCTTCATCATCCAAAGCAAAGAAGGAAGTCGCTCCTTCTCTTGTTCCTCATCCTCCTCCTCCTCCTCCTCTTCATCCTCACATCCCTCCTCCTCCTCTTTATGATTGTCATTCAGGTCAGACTCAGGTGAAATTAGGTAGATGACCTTTGCAACAAACAGCAGGTTCTTTATCACCTAGGAATGAAAGACAAAGATTTAACATCTTTTTTGTGCAGTGTTTTATTATATTTCCAGGATAGATCAATTTTCTAATAATAACTTCAGGAAACCAACACATAATACCGGAGATGTCTGTAACTTTCAAAACAGGACGTAGCTTCCGAAGCCCTTAGACAGAGAGACAGACAAGCCCCGACAGCAAGGGTAGGACACTAGAGGTCAACAACACCGACACATGGTCATTTTAAAGGGCTCTGCAAAGTTTTTCCATCAGGCCTTTCAAGGTCCATTGCCTGTATCTAGGCTCCTACCTGCTCGCCCATCGATGCATCAAGAAACTTGGACTGAAGCTGGTGACAGAAGGACAGGACAAGTTCTCTCATCTGGAAACAGAAGAAGAGAGACAGTCAGTCACCAACGTGCCCCGCCACATGCAGTGGCTCACATTACAGGACCAGGGGAGGGCAACCGCACACATGCAAGAATACAGAGTATTGTACTGTAGTATCTAAAGCCCTGTATGCTTTGGAGCTTAAAGAAACCCCTAAAAACACTGAAGCCATTGTGAGTCCTGAATTCTAAACTGAGTTAATATCAGTTTACACGTCATGAAGGGGACTGGCGCAATGAGAGACAGTTTGACAAGGTCACATTTTTGCGGAGCACACGTTTACACAGTCCCCGGCCGGTATCTGGTCACCTTCTTGTCCAGGTCGGTGACAAGGAACACACTGGCTGCCGGCTCCATCACTGTTGCTGTGCCCTGCCAATCACGCCAGCGGGCGACCAGCTCATCCGGCTTGTGTGCAGCAAAAAGCAGGCCGAACAGCTGGGCAGCCGTCAGCCACACCCAGGAGTGAGGGTAGCGTAGGTGCGAGTAGATGTGGCCTAAAAAAGGAAAAAGCGACACCATTATCATCCGTCCATCAGGGCCTTCACCGAGACCACGGCTAAAGCACCCAGGAACAGGGACGGACCAAAGCCTATGGTTTTCCATTCTTTGTTCATTTAAAGTTATCATCTCACAAGCCGTCAGGGCTGTGCCGTCCATGCCTCCCTAGAGTTACTTCCTAATGTTAAAAGCCAGTCCGTCTTACTTCTGAAAGGGAGTAGTTTTACAGGCTCTCCTTTTTGAGTTTCTTTCCAACAGGTAAGCTAAAGCAATGCATTTTTATACTCAAAGTGGTGTAAAATTAAGCATAATTTCAGTCACTAAGACTGATCCTTGGACATACTCCAGGTTTTGGCGAGCATCTCTCCCGATTCGGGGAGCTGAAGGAAGTTGCAGTCCCTGATGAGTTTTGTTATGAGAGTCAGGAAGCTGAAAAGCATCCTGTCAGCGGCCTTTTCATCCACCTCCTCCTCAATCTGAAAAATTCAAATGACTTAATTAAACCTGTGCCACAACTATGCCACACACTTCTCACACTTGGGTCCCCTACTCATCACTAAGGTTCTAACACATCCACGACGACCATTTTGAGCGACGGGTGCTTCACAAATACCTCGAGCAAGGTTAGTTATATGTGTACTCAACCCTAACTCCGGTCCATTACAACTGTACCTAAACCATGTCTGTCATACCTGTACCTAAATCTAACACAGTTATGTTACTCCTGTACCCTGATGCCTGTATACTGTATTGCTACATTTCAGTGCATGGTAAGGACCTACGTCTTCGTAGTTGGAGGGCTGAATCTCCTTTTCAATGAGAGGAAGCAGGGCGTCCAGACGACGACTGAACTGCACCCCCTCCACCTCCACAAAGAGTCCGCACACCTGAGCACCTAGCCGCCGATGGGGCACCTGGGACGGAGAAGGTATAGCGCGTCAACTGGAGCGTTCCCCTATTTGAAGGGGTCCCCTGAAGACGCCGACGCTGACCACGCGTGGAACTCCTTACCTTGTCGCTGGACAGCCAGGTGCTGACCAGGGAGAACATGGTGTTCTGATGGTCCAGGTCCAGTTTGCCCAGCAGAGACTTGATGGCCAGCGCCGACATCTTCTTACAGCTCGTGGAGTCGTCGTTCACCATTGCCAGTGCCAACGGAACCAAGAACATCCCACAGTGCTCATGGAGCAGGTTCTGGAGGATTAGACAGACACATGGAAAGTCAAACACGTACATGAGCAATCACACACATACACGCGGACCTTCAACACTCAGAGCTAGTGAAGATGAATAGGAAGAACAGAACAACTGGGGGCAGGTTTGAGTTTCTGATCTTTGAAAGTACCTGAGGAAAGGTCTGGAACATGTAGGCCATCATCTCAAGTGCAGACTCTCTCCCTGTGTCATACTCGTAACTGGAGGGGGAAAGAGAGGGCGAGGGTGAAAAATGTCAAAATTGTCACGATTGGATTCAGAGCAAAGTTGATAGTCATGTTTGGGACTGCTTCATCAAGATCTGGCAGTCCAGAACCAGCTCAACTACACCGGCGCACGCATACACTTACTTGAGCTGTGATACTATGAAGTCCAGATGTGACCTCAGTTTTTTCCCCAGTGGGTAATCCAGCAGGTATTTCATGTAAATCTACATGAGCGCAGTAAAAAATTAGATTGTAAAACCTCTTACTCTAAAGAAGGCTAAGTGAAGAGTGAAGTGCGTCTGGTGTTCTCGAGGCTACTGACCTGACGGCACTGCAGCCTGACCTGCCCATTCGGAGCGGTGACTGACAACTTAGCCACTTTCTTCAGCACGTCCTCCATCTCCGGAACTATCAGCTTTCTAGACAGTATAGCCTGAAGGCAAAGTTTGAGAAGACATGTTAACGTTATGGAGGCGATTCGTGCAACGGATGTTTTTGCGTCGGGGATCGGCGGGCATCACCTTGAGCAGGCCAAACGCGGTGGCCTGTCGAGACTGATCGTATATGTCCTCCTCTGCATATCCCAACAGGACCTGCAGCTGCTTCGGGGAGATTGGGTATTTCTTGGTGCTCTTCACCAGGATGGTAATGGACTGACACGTAGGAATACAGAGAAGAGGTTACTGACGGGGAGTGAGTAACCTGTTTTAACTTTCCAAGTCAGACGTAGAAAGTATTGACGGCTAGAGCGGAAAACGCACACGGAGATGGTTCTACAATAAAGAGATCAAGAAGTTCGAACAGACCTTGAAGCAGTTGAGGACAAGGTTGAAATTCTCTCCACGGGCAGCACCAGCTTTGGCATAGTCCTTCAGCAGGACGAAGAGCAGGTGGGTCAGCTGCTCTGCGCTGTGCTCCACGGCAGGCAGGGGGAACTTCAGGAGCCAGGTGAGCGACTGCAGAGCCTCAGTGATCACCTGCACACACCATCATGGACTAAGCAAGCATTGTTTTTCACAATCGCACACGCGTGTGTGCTTGTGAATGTGGTGATCAGGGTTTCGCAGCATCGGTTGACTTTTCCCCTCAGCCTTTGAGTGGGTGTTATGGACGCTCTAGAGCGACAGACATGGCACACTAAACATGGGCAGCAACAAGAGCATGGGACGCACCTTGACATGGGTGGAATTCAGGCAGTTCAGCAGCAGCCCCACAAATGGATCCAACATCTCAAGGACAGAAGCTTCGGATGAGTTGACCTTCGCCCTCTTCAGGCTCATATGGAGCAGCTAATGTGGAGGAGATAGGAGAGGGTATGGGGGGGAAAGCCCCCTTTAGGAGACATCCATAGCACACAGGTAACGATCACTTGGTTTAGCAGTGATTAAGTTAGCAGGTTGAAGACCCCAGAGTCCTCAAGCGGACTCAGTTTGATACAGGACAAAGGTAACATTCCGCCACGCTGACTGACATATTGATTCATGCTGCGGTTTAACAGGTGTTAGAATTGGTGCGTTAAACTACCCTCAGTCCGGTGTCCACCAGGATGTGCATGTTGGTCCTGCTGCTGATTGGTGCCTTCTGGGAGCCCCTCTTGGGTGTGGGGGGCAGGAGCAAGCAACTGGGCGGTGGCAGCCGGGGGTCCGGCGGCGGTTGAACCGAAGCCTTCTGCCTGAGAAAAACAAAACATCTTGAGTGAAGAACCGCCAGAGCAGAACACTGGGTAGTGAACATTTACAGTTTACTGTAATCTCTGATTGGGCAAGGCCAGTAAAGAGAACAGACCCAGACACTGGGCGAGGGAGGGAGAGACACGTACTTGTTCTTCTGAGTGAGAAGGGGGAGACTTTCGCTGATTAGCCCATAGCTCAGCAGTAGGATTGACTGAGGGGTCATTCCCTCGTTGACAAGAAGTCCAGCCACCACTCGTCGGAGCACGGCATGGACCCGCCGAGAGACCTTCAAACTGGTCGCGTTCTCCAGAATCTTAACAGGAGGACAAGAGATGTAAAAAAACCTATGCTCCGTGTGGGTAACATCTCATTATGTGCAGCAAAGTTCTGAAGGGGGACTCAAAGGAAGGTTCTGGAACTTGATCAAGGTGACATGTTTGTCCTCCGGTTCTGTTCCACCCTCTGAGTGAACGGGTCTGGCTCCTCCTACCTCTTTGAGTGGCAGTATGAGCTGTGTGACATTCTCTTTCCCCGAGAACTGGGCCAAAAGCTCATACGAGTCCAAGCTCTTGCTACTCCGCGCTTCCATCAACTTGGAAACGATTCCCTTCACATCCTTCTCCTCTGCAACCGCCCCAAACAGCTCATTGTTGAAGATCTGTACAGGTGTGAAGAGAGAGACAGATGGTCACCAGCAAGGACTGATTATAAAATACAACACATGCTTATTTTAAGCCAACGATGCAATGCATTAGCAGACAAACCTCTGGGTTTAATTTAATCACAGCAAAACTAACAACAGCCCTCTCCCAGTCAAACACATTGTAATGTAGAACAGTGATAGATGGGCCATTCCTTTTCTCATTGGCTGCCTACCTGTCCAATACATTTTTCCGATTTACACATTACTCCAGTAATGTATGATAGTGCATGCGAGTGTGTGTACCTCCACTAGCAGATCCAAGCAGGGGTCCAGATCACCACTCTTCAGAGAGGGGCTGAGAGAAGATAGCAGCTGGTACACTGTGTATGTCAGCACATGGACCTGTGGAATGTAGAGCATCTCTTATCATCCATCTCAAACATTAATACAAACCCCGGTGTCAATTTCACTCATGACTACAAGTCCCATCATTCAGCTGCAGTCAACTAGACAAGGCATGCATAGATACCTGGTATCCCTTCACTAGGACACTGTGCATCTCCTTCAGCAGGTAATGCAGGTAGCGACATCCCAGTGTCTCCATGATCTTTAGGAGCGTGTTCCGCGCCACATCTCTTATCTCCTGGAACCGATTCCGCAGCAGGACGCACACCTTCAGCAGGATGCTAACGACACAAACACACACTCAACGTTCAAACGTTCAGTGGGAGTCTACCCAACACGTGAGAGAACATGAAGCTGCTGCCTTTTAAATCCAGACGACCTGGGCCGTCCCCGCACTGACCCGGGCAGGTTGGCCTCCATGATCTCCTGCGGGAGGGACTGCATGAGGCGGACCATGGCGAAGGCAATAGGAACCCTCACCACCTCCTCCTCCTTCACATCCTTTGACTTTGCAAGTTTGTGCTCCTCGTCCCTCTTCACCTGGAGACCACCAAGAACAGAATAATTCGTATGTGCTGACCACAACACTGAACACATCAATATCACTGACTCATCACTATACTGAACACGCATTTACATCACTGCCTTTCATAGTTCTAAACCCAATAACAGTGCAGAACAAGGATTTCTGACAAAAGTGAGGAGGGCGAGCATGATTAGCATTATTAAGACATTCGCCATATTTACAAGTAAATTACTGCAGCCAATTTAATTTAAACGTAGGCGTTCTGAAAACAAATCAA
The DNA here is from genome assembly GCA_025775045.1 of Hiodon tergisus. NCBI lineage: Eukaryota > Metazoa > Chordata > Actinopteri > Hiodontiformes > Hiodontidae > Hiodon > Hiodon tergisus. Next base: position 2,104,705 of record JAOVYW010000001.1, read on the forward strand.
CATTTCATCACACCCTCATCAGCAAAAATGTCAAAACTCAGTCTGCATTTAACTTCACACAATATTTTTTTTAAATACTAGATACTTGAGGAACTGAATGAGGCTTCTCAGGTTTTCACCAGGAAATGACTTAGAGCTCGAAACCATAATTAGAATTCTACATCATCAGTAGGAAATGACATCAGTGTAGGCAGTGCTGACCTTGGCAGTGAGACACTTCTGCAGTTTGGGCAGGATGTTCTCAGAGACGGTGCGGTGGATGGAGGAGATCAGAGCCTCCAGATCCTCCCTGCTCTGGGGGAGACCAGTGGTAGCCACCCCCACCGCATTGGCTGGGGTCGTCGTCTTTTCCTTAGGAACGGGCCCCGACTCCGTCTCCGCGACGCCCGTCTCCATGGCGTCCTCCGCGTCACTCTCCCCCGAGTCCATGGCCTCGGCCTCGTCCTCATTCTCCGCATCCAAGGCACCTGCACCACGAGGACCACGGCACAGTTCACTGACCGCACCATGGTCCCGGTCAGAACGAACAGCGCACTCTCCCGGAGTCATCGCTCACACACATGGGAACGCACTCTGGCGTAAACGGCTTCGCTAGGGGGCTTAAATTTTACTGAACGGCGTCGCCCGGATCTCACTCACTCGCCGCTTCCCGGCTTTTTGCCGCTTCCATTTCTCTGCTCAGAGTTTCATTGTCGAAGTGGAAAGCCTCCAGAACCGTCACCAGCAGACTAGAGAAGAGAAAACGCCTTTTTGATTTAGTCACCTTTTGCGCATTTAGTGAACGAAACCTTGTATAAATGTACAGCGAGTTTTAGTCAACTAAAATGTTTGCCACATTTTCTTCAATTTCATCAGTCAATAACTAGTCACGCAACTTGCTGTGTCAAGATGTTAAGCAATTTTTACTACATTCCATGGTAACAAAAAGTTTTCAATGTTCAGTTGATCAGATAGAAGACCTTGTGTTGGACAGACACAACAGACACTCATACCTGACAGCCAATTTCTGGTCAGACTGCCCAGTCTGCAGGACATGGACAAAGTGCTTTAAGTAGTAGAGGTATTTGGACCAGGTCAGACGCCTACACACCGCACCCACAACCTCCACAGAGGCGGAGGTCATGTTCTCGTGCTGAAGGAAAACACACAAGCTCATTATATAACCACACACATGCGTTTATTAAACAACCACACGCACGTTCCTAACAAAGCCAGGCACCTTCACACACAACCCCGTTATACAAGCACACACACAGACTTGAAACAATCCCTACCTTTAGCATTTTCTCGTCGAAGAGCGACGTCATGGCGTAGGGCATAATGTAGTTCTGCAGTGAACGGGACGACATCACCACTGTTCCCTCGGTCAGCTGCTTGGCGAACTTCCTCAGCGCTCTCCCCCTCCTGTGGATCTGGGGGAACGCAACCATTCACCACTCATTCTGCAGACGCGCTCGACCTGAACAACTCCCACAGACTAAGGAGAGGTGGGTTCAGTCCACTCCAGAATGAGCCTAACCAGGGGGGGGGCTGCGTTATTCTACACTGGAGCTAAACCAAACAGCCCGGCCCCATGAGCCGGGAAGCCCTCGCCTCCAACCTGGATGTGCTTCATGTGCTCGAAGAAGTCCGACTCGGGGTCGTTGTAGTCCGTGAGCTGGACCAGCTCTCGGAACTCGGGGCGGGTGGGGAACGTCCGGATCAGACAGGAGAGCACTGTGGTATAGTCCTGCTGGATGCTCTAAGGACAGAACCACGGAAAACTGTGTCAAACCAACAAGGGAGACGCATTTAGACAGCGTCACGCTCGCGTCAGCCCTTACCTCCGTCTTGCTCCTTAGGCCTCTCCTCAGTGCATCCATGATGGTGTGTTGGACCACCTCCTTGTACTCCTCCTCACTGTGCTCCACAGCCAACAGCTGAGTGATCACCGTCATCAAACACAAGGTGGCGCTGTCTGCCAGTGACATGTCCCCAATCTGCAGGGGGAACCAAACGGGAACAACCGGAGTGAGAGCCGTCCTCCGCTCCAAAATCAGACAAAGGCCTCTCGGCCAAGGCGGCTGGCAGGACAAACCTCAAAGGAGTAGAAACAGTTGTGCATGACAGCGTGCAGGTAGTTCATGTCCAGGGTTTTCATCTCCTTGACGTGCTTCGTAACGCCCTGGAACGCTGAAAGGCGCACATCGAAGTGAACCTCGTCCAGGTGGCGGCTGTCGAAAGCGTTCAGCTGGAAATGAGCAAGAGACGCGGTTACAACAGGGCGGCAGTCAGACTTGGAGAAGCGTTTCAACATCGGCGATGGCCTGTGGGCTGAGGTGCAGGATCGCTACCTGAATAGATATGTCTGTGATGTACTTCAGTTCACTGTTCAGGTCTGACAAAGTCTGTGGAGGAACAAGAGACATCAGGTCAAACATCGGGATATTCTGACAGGAAGTCGTCCAGCCTGAGCTGTGGAGTTGGGCGAGTGGAGCTAAGAGGTAGGGTGGAGGAGAGAACAGGAGAGCGGGGCTCGGGCGAGAACAGGAGAGCGGGGCTCGGGCGAGAACAGGAGAGCGGGGCTCGGGCGAGAACAGGAGAGCGGGTCTCGGGCGAGAACAGGAGAGCGGGTCTCGGGCGAGAACAGGAGAGCGGGTCTCGGGCGAGAACAGGAGAGCGGGGCTCGGGCGAGAACAGGAGAGCGGGGCTCGGGCGAGAACAGGAGAGCGGGGCT
>JAOVYW010000001.1:2177881-2190579 GCA_025775045.1 Hiodon tergisus
CTGTGACTCCTTTACTTTAGCGTACTCGTGTATTGCAGCTGTGACTCCTCAGGTTCTGGGCAGTCCGAAGAAGCCCACCGTCATTTCTTTTGGAATTTGGCCTTTTTAGAAGAAAATATAAAGAAGAAACAGAACTATCAAAATCTAAATATTATCAAACCGAAAGCGGAAATTCTTTGCTTGGCTTTCCGTCATATATAGAGTTTAAGTTCTAAATAGAAAACAATAATATTTGCAGATACATAACATACAAACTGTATATTTATGTATCTAGACCTATCTACATTGTGAACATATTGCATTTAGCACAGGACAATGAGTTCATGTTATAGCGGATGGGAAGCCATTGAAGTAAAGCAGATGTTGTATGAGAACATGGATTTGCATTGCTGAGCTAAAATCTTTGAGCTAAATAGACTTTGTTGCAGGTGACTGGTTATCAGGTTTAGAGTGTTGCGTCCTCTGTTCTCATGTGTGCTTAGTAAGCAAATTGTAGGGTTGCTGTCACATACATTGTTGCACTCATTTTTTATATCCACCGAATTAAATCTTGCACACATTGTTAAAAAATGTGATTAACCCCATAACAACAATTCACAGAACGATCATTTAGTTTTTCCCTGTCGACCTCTTTCTTCTCTTAGGGGTTCCCGTGCTTTCTTTGCATTACGTGTGCAGAAACTGCGCTCTACTTTTTTTTAAAGCTATTTTAGCTTTCCTCCTTTTGGATTTGAGCCATACCTTTAAGGAACACACACTTCCTCTCATTCAAGCGCAGCTTCAGGTCTTTTGTCACCCATTGTTTATTACGAGGGAATCCTTTGACGGTTCTGGTGTCATTAAGTGTCGTTAACAGAACTGAACATAAGACATCCCGTTGTTCGCCTACTCAACGAGCGGAGCCACTACAATCAAAATCTTCCTGAAGCTCCTCCCTAATACCCGCCTACTGTCCACAGGCAGCTATTCTGTTTTTAAAGCTGGACTCCCATATTATTTCTGTGTAGGAGATGGATGACATTAAGGTCTGGTTAACAGGGGCCTGCATACAGCTTTGTGTGCATCTGCCATGTAGCTGCAACACTGATCCAGGACTCGTGTGGGTGGGGCAGGTCATATTTACTGCTGTAGATTGGAAGGGTGGGCTGAGAGTCCCCGAGGACAAACAATGGCTGGTCGGTCGATCGGCAACATGCCACATTAAAGCTATCCATTATCCAGTAGATTGTTGTTAGGCAAGGTGGTTTTGTAGTCCAAGTTGTGCGCATTGCCTCGGAGGAGAAGGGGGGTACTCACGGGAATGTGTCAGAGGATAGTTCTGTCGATGGTTGCTGTCTTCGTAGCCTGGCGTCTTCGTAGCCTGGCGTCTTCATAGACTGGCATCGCCGTTTCCTTACGTCTTTGTAGTCTAGCGTCTCGTAGCCTGGCGTCTTCGTAGCCTGGCATCTTCGTAGACTGGCATCGCCGTTTCCTTACGTCTTTGTAGTCTAGCGTCTCGTAGCCTGGCGTCTTCGTAGCCTGGCGTCTTCGTAGACTGGCATCGCCGTTTCCTTGCGTCTTTGTAGTCTAGCGTCTCGTAGCCTGGCGTTTTCGTTGCCTGGTGTCTCCATAGCCTGGTGTCTCCGTAGTCTAGAGTCTCCGTAATCTAGCGTCTCCATAGTCTAGCGTCTCCGTTGCCTGGCGTCTCCGTTGCCTGCTGTCTCGTAGCTTGTCATCTCCGTAGCCTGGCGTCTCCGTAGTCTAGCGTCTCCATAGTCTAGTGTCTCCGTTGCCTGGCATCTCCGTTGCCTGGCGTCTCGTAGCTTGTCATCTCCGTAGCCTGGCATCTCCGTAGTCTAGCGTCTCCGTTGCCTGGTGTCTTTCGTAGCCTGGCGTCTTCATAGCCTGAGATCGTCGTTTCCTGGCGTCTTTGTAGTCTAGCGTCTCGTAGCCTGGCGTGATGATTGCGTCAGAGTCATAAAATTTTCGCCTTTCAGTGCAATCAAGAATGGCAAGAGAAGCAGAATAAGATATCAATAATAACTTAAATAATTAAAAAATGTTTTTATAATAATAGCCATAAAACAATAATTAAGTTAATATAGCTGATCTTTACTATTTATGTATTTTACAGTAGTTAAAGTAATTTCTATAAATATAGTAACACATCATCTCTTGAGTATCCAAAAAATGTGAACATGAAAAATTTCTGCTATGCATTTTGACCCATTTTGCGGGATGCATTTTGCCCTGTAGACAGCAGTTTCCCTTGCACTCTGTGACTTGACTAATGGGTTCTATATTGTGCTTATGCCATTCTGTGAGCTGAGCAGAATCTGCGAGACAATCTCTATCTGAGATAATACACAATATAACATTTACATATACCTCGCCATTGGGTCAGAAGTAGCAGTTGTGTTTGTCTCAGTGGAAATCAACCAATGATATTAAAGGAAATGATTGCCAGGCAGTAACATTGTGTTAATTGCCCTCCCTGCTTCTGCGCGGCCACTGTGGCTTCTGTCTCTGCTCTGTGGTTGCAATCCCTTTCAGAGATTCCCCAAGCCCCTCCCCTTTAGTTAATTCCCAGTGGCTAGTGGGTGGTATCTGGCTCGGGGGGCTCCATGCTTAAGCTGGCAGAAAGTTCATGAGCCAAAGTATGGGCATGATTGTGTGCTGTTATTGTGGATCCACCCCGACAGGTGCAAGGGGTTCTATCAAAAGTAGTTTCTGGTGCCGAACCGATTCTCGCTCTCAGGCAGCTCGGCATATATATGAGGTTTGAGATGCTGGTCCTGAAGCAGTCGATCCACCCAGTCTCCATTGTCTTTGAATGACTCAGAAGCGAGCAATGAGCAAACCAGTCATTTACATCAACAGACTCAAGATCAGTTCTTGGAGCTACCAACTAGGCAAAAATAATGATTTTCAAAGCTGACTGTTTCCCACTTCTATAGCCAAGATCATCGTATTGATTCAAACTGAGGCCAACGGTCTGATGTACAAGATAAAAACACAGAGATTTCAGATAACTTTATTCACTCCCATTATGAGTGAATCCTTGAGGCCAATGTACTCAGGCCTGCCTAAAGTAGCCAGAGAGTAACTATATCCAGGTTCAATTTCTGTATTTACTGAGAAACTCTTATTGCACACCACCTGGAGGAGACATTTAAAGATATTATGCTTTGCTTTAAATCTCAGAAGGGAATCAAATGCCCCAATTTTCTGCCCTAGGATAATGTAGTCTAAAGTGATCTTTGGGTTTGAGGTGCAGTGGGTAAATTTGAAGAAATAGGCTGTGGTTATACTAAATGAGATGTTTCAAATATATTCCTTAAGCGGGAGTCAACGACGGGGAGAAAAAAACTCCATGCAGGCCAACAGGAAGAGTCTCAAGTCCCAGTGATTGAATCACTGAATGGTATGTGCTCACCTGTCATAAGAAACACAATCTCAGCAAACGGCACCGTGTGCTGCTGTGGGTTCCATTAATCCCTCCGGATTTTTTAGGTCATTTTTAGAAATCATTGCCTATGATTGATAGCTTATGTCACTTATTAGAACAGCCGTAGTTAATGTCAATCTGCAGTTAATCACTGTCAATCTTAATTCTGTAGTTCAGTTTATCCACATCAACAAGCGAAACTAAGCAAACTTTTTTTGCTTATTACGGGGCCTGTTACTTCTTGAAGGTCATGCATTGACGTATCAGCACTGTAGTGGAGAAGCAGAATTCTGGAGATCACGAAGAGGCAGAACACGAAAAAACACGCCAAACACAAAATCACAAATGGCCACATGACATCACTCTCCTTCATCTTGCTTACCATGGAAGCCCTCCACTTCCTGAGTTCACCCAGCCAAACAGAGGTTAATTGGCTTGGTAAATGAGTTCTGTGGATATGTAGGGATTTTAGTGCTGGGACAACCTTTTCCCCACCTCTCCCCTCGCTGTGCCACAGCACACCCACATTGACGTTGTGCTGGTAGTTTTGCCCAGAATTTCCTGAATTTTCTCAAGCAGTGGACGCAAAGGGATGTACTGGGCGGTGTGTGTCATGGCCATTAATCTTTTTCACTGTGCCGGAAACTGAGTCAATCGGAACATATGAAACACCATGAAAATACCCATCCACTTGCTGAATCAAATATCCAGATTTCTCGACGTATTTAATTAGCCCAAAGTCTGACGCTACCTCTTGGAAAGGCTCAGCTGCACATTGGAACTCACAAGTTAAGCCCCGTGCTTCTTCAATACTAGACATTATTGTTTGTACAAAAATATGAATTGCTAAGTTAGTCTAAGTTAGATTAGTTTTACTACAAAAGCTTCCCTGTTGCTAATATTGTCCTCCTGTGGTTCATCCCATTCTGTGCTGCTGTCTGAATTCTGCTGGATGATGTTCGTGTAAGTCATCAAATTGCACGTTATGTACTTTGTTGAAGTGAGTAAGATTGAATTTCGTGGGTGCCGAAAAGCGCTGTGCTCTGTGTCGTAAACACCGTGCTTGAAGAGGTGTCTTTTGGATCAAAGTTCTGTAAGATAATTTTTTTAAATAATTTGAAGAGCTATTTATACGATGTACTGCTCTAAGGTGAAGCTGAAGATTTAGGCAATTTCCTGGTATTTATTCATTGGAAACAAACATGACCAATATTCCGTGTTGTGTAATTATTGTTTCAATTACTCACAGCTAGGGTTACATTTGTTATTTTAAGAATTAAACTCTGAGGCCAATTTTTGGAATTAAATTTTTGAAGAAACCTCACCTTTTCCACCTCTTAATCTGAAAGTAGCATATACATATATATAGTGTGGTTTAATTAATACTAAAGTAATATAATGAAGAACATTGGTGTTGCATATTTTGGTATCGTTATGGTAATTAATCAATATACAGATATAGAACTACATTAATATCATATTCATAGGCACCAAGTTTCTGTTTCATACATTTTTCTCTCACAAAATCCATGAAATTTTACATGATTAAAAAAGTTATAAACAATAAAAAAGGCTTCACAGCTCAGGGTGAAACTAAATATTTAGGTACACATCCATACTTTTTTCAACCCCGAACCGTTCTGGTTTTAGTGTAATTACTTTCATTAAATTGTCATTTATCTAATTGGAAGCTTTGTAATTGCATAACTAGGGGGGAAAAAATAGTTTTGCATTCCATCATGGGTTGGTCATGTGTTGTAACTTAAGACAATTAACAGTTCCTGTTTGGGTGCCTCTGAACTGAAGTCACTTTGGGTAACCTGCACCGAAAACTGGTAGTGGGTTAGTAGCTGGATCATTCCCCGGTTAATAAATTGTTTAACGGCAGCAAACACTTTGAGCTATGTTGACCAGCTTTTATCCAGCAATTTCACTGGAGCGTTTGTGGTTACAGGTCATTTATAGTCACGTGAGTGCAACCGCGTTTTCGGGTATATACTCCAAGAATGAGCGAGGCTAACTTTGTGTATTATCTTGAACGGATCAATGAGATGTGGCCTGATTAAAATTCACACTGTGACATTTTTTATTGACACAGGAAGCATTAATTTAAATTATCCATCCACGCATTTTTTTTCTCCCTGAAACCGCTTATCCAATTCAGGGTGGCAGGGCGCCGGATACAGGACGCCGGGCGCAGCGAGGCACCGACACGAACCTCTGAGACATCGTGCCAACGTTAGCATCGTTCGCATCGTGCCACCGGTTCGCCAATCACTTGAAATAACCCTTTAGAATGGAGGTGGAATTGTATCATGTCGTAACCTAGGATCATCTCCGTTGTCGTAAACACGAACTCGCACATGAAATGGGTACTGCGCTGGCACCGATGTGAGCTGAGGGTTGCTTCGTTGCTCGTTCATTATTTAAGTTTTTCTGAAGCACTAAACAGTGAATGCTCATTTGCTTTCCACCTGGCTATTATTGTTAGCCAAGACATGAGTTAGTTACAGAATTTACATTGGAAATTGGGTTCCGACTTAACATAACTTACGTGGACGTCGTCATATAATACTGAATTATAATGACTAACTTAACGTTAGTTAATTAATATACATTTTTAGTAAAAGCTCACATCAATTTAAGCGTTGGGTAACTTAGCAGAAGTTGGCTAGGTTGACATTAGATTAAAAAAAGACTGCTTTCCTTCTACCAGCTGAAGTTAACCAGCTATATAAGGCTATATTAGCCGGTTTTTCATAGCTGTGTCTATAGTTTGACATACCTGTGGTAATTGGTCTTATTTGCCATCAAATTACTGGTTTCATTGTGTTGCCATACACTGCGGACGCACAACATTCCGACCGCTTTGTCGTGGTTCACAGTGGTATGCCGTGTTAATGTGAAGGTATTGCGGTGTTAAGGTTTTTTTTTTTTTCCTCCAGATTGCGTGTTGGGTAGTAAATAATGCATCAACAGAAGCAGCTGTTGGGTACTGAACACAACAAAGGGATAGATGAAAGTTATCATCACACTGCTCAGGCCTTCACAGACCCTAATTCGACTGCACTTGCTTTCGCGCGGGCCCTCACTGTGCCTGACTGGGGCTTGAACCGTCCGCTTGTTATCATTCTAATGAGTTGTATAATCATCGCCTCTCGTCCGCCTGAAGCAGACGGAGCAGAGCTCAGAAAGAGGGGTGAGAACCAAGGACGATCCGAAGCGGGGGGAAAAAAACCCCCCACGGAAACGTCTCCTCCCGAAGTACCTGCCCGTGGTCCAGCACTGAGGGATGAGCTTGGCCCCCTGCTGCGCTGACCCCCCCGGAGGACCTTGGACGGCGGCTGGCCTTCCTGCAAATCCCCCCTGTGTGTTTTAGTGCCGTCGCCACTTCCCGTCTCGTTATCATGGTGTGCCGGACCGTTTAATCGTTATTATTATTATTTATTTGCATTCATTTGCCAAACAACCCCGTGATTAATACCTTTCCCAAAACCTAATCCTTGACAAGGGAAGAAACCTCCAATGATCTGAAAGAATGGCCCCTTTTTTTGCCCTTTTCTTTTTGATACTTGTACATTTGAGCAGTTGAGAGAGCGGTATTAGCCTAATGGCTCCAGCATCTAAATGACCTTATTACCCTTTCAGTAGCCTCTGCGTGTATTAGAGTCACAAAGCCGCCCGTTTGAGCCGTGGCTTGTCTCTAAGTGGAGACGGGTCCTGAGTGAATTGCATTAGCGTGGCGGAGTGGCACTAAAAGCCTGCTGGGTAATTGAGTGGTGCAGTCCGGAGTGAAGCGCCCTGCCCTCTCTCATTATGCCTTATTTCCTGTGCTGCCTGTCATTGTCTCGCTGCTGTGCCGACGGAAGCCGACGGTAATGTGGTGTGACACCACGCATTCTTTTCTGCAAAATAACGCCGTCTCCTCCTCCTCCTCCGCCCCACCGTGTCAATCTCCCCCACCGTAATGTCAGGGCCTTTTAAAAACCCCGCCCACTTAGCTTGGCCAGTTGACTCCATGACAACGTCAGGGCCCACGGTGGCCCCTCCTGCTTCGGTGCCCGTCTTGTGCGTAACGTGCCAGTCTTGTTTACGGTGATGTCAGGAACTCTTGGAGCCTGGATGCCCAATGTGGCAGACTGTTTGTGTTGACCCGACGCTCCCAGAGCAGGTACGATCAAACGCTCCCAGAACAGCTGATGGAATTATTGTGTACATACCTGGTCTCTGTCTTTTTTACTGTCTCTGTATGGCTCTCTATGTCACCATTCTGCTGTCTGCTATGATTTAGCCCCAAGTCCAGCTCCAGAGCCGATAGATTTAGGTCATTTTTTTAAGTGCTTAAACCCCTCCCCAAAATGCCTTGATTTCACCACCAAATCTGTAATAACAGGCTTAAGTAATTAGATCTTAACTGCTATAACAATATGGACCATGGTAGATATTGATTAGAATTAATTTAGTATACTATAGTTTAATAAGATACAGCACAGCCATTATTTATTTTCCGTTTGATTGATCATCCGTGACTGTTTAACAGGGGTCTTTTACCTCGCCTGAGAATGAGCTTTGAACATGTGTGAAAGCATGTAGCTGGTCTGCGTGATAATGGTCTTATTTGTTTTCCGATGTAACTGTTTGTGGTGCGCATTGACACGGAAAGAATGTCTGAATTGCCACAGGCAGCTCCTTGCCACCATTGCTCAGCAGACGTGTGACTGATCTGGAACCAGTCAAGCTGATGAGCCTGTGTCCTGCCCGGGCGCTGAAAGGTTTGCTCCCTCCCTCCCTCCCTCCGACAGCTGTGCACACCCACTCTCTCATCCTCACACTCACTTCCACAAGCCAGGCGGCTCCTGTGAGGTACCGCACACCTGAGCAGGGCACTTTCACACCGTGGCCCGTTCTGTGCCGGAGAGTAAAAAAGAGGCCATCCAACAATGGTGCTGATTCAGAAATATTGACGTCTTTTGAAACGTGCGTTCACTCTCCTGTCCTGATTTAGCATAAGGTCTCTTTGTCAGATTTAGAATAGGATGGTGCGGCCACAGCCTCAGACAAAAGACATAATTCTCAAAAAGCATAATGAGAAGAACATGATTTCCCATTGTCAAGGTCCAAGCAGCGTACAACATCAATGGCGCCACCGACAGCATTTTGCTGTTTGCTGTGTAATCGCGCATGACACCAAATCAATGATTTCATATTCCTTCCTTTGTTTTTTTTTTTAAAACTCTCCGTTTTAGAGGTCAATTAGAAATATGAATCTGGAAAGCCTGACGTTATTTGTGGAGCTCGGAGGAGTGGATCAAAGAGAAACGGCACAGTGATGCTGGGATACCTCCAACCTTGTACCGAGCGATCTGTGTGCCTCGAACACTGCTGTTTGATGTCCTGTAATGAGTCTACCACTTGGCTCTTTCGCTGCGCCTTCATGCTACAAAAGAGTCATGTAAAATGCTCAAGATTTGAAAGACTAAGTAGGAGAAAAAGGGTTTCTTCAAGAGAATGTTTGACTTAATGGAACGTGTTGAAATGTTTGATTTCCCGGCGCGTGGGAATCTTTGACATTGTGATGCATGCTGGGAACATTTTTTTTAGGCAGATTTTTCCAGCTCGTATGTCATAATCTGCTAAAGTGATGATTTATGTGAGGCCGCCGCCCGCGTTGTTTGTGTGCCTAGCGCGTAGAGAGGCTACTGCTGCCCTCGATGGAAAATGGACCAGTTCCAATGAGCAGGGGTATCTCCACACCCAAAGCTGATTGGGCAGTTAAACAAGATGTAAAAAAGTGCCAAACATGATTAAATTGTTGTAAAACTGTAGCCTGAGAAACACTACGGCAAGAAAAGAGGAAGTGTGGGCAGTCGAGAACAGAAGCCTTAAGAATGTGACGGTAAAGAGGGAAGTTTGCTCTTCAACAAAAGAAATGAACACACGACAGTTAACCGTATTAACAAGCCCACAGAAAGAGAAGTCAGCTAGTATGATAAGAGTGGTGGCTTGGAGGGTGAGATATCGCAGGGCAGCGTTGTCACTGTCACTGTCACTGCGCGCGTTTGCGGAGTACAAGTCCACCATTCCCATTCATCCGGTGACGTCTGCACTTCTGCCTTAATTTTAAAAGTGTTTCTTTAATCCTTTTTGAAGCATTTTAATGAAACAGAATGGCATGTCACCGTACGGTGAAATCATGTTCAGAATATTTTTAAAGAAAATGTTGTTATGTCAGCTTATTGTTGCAGAAACAATGCGATGTCCAACGGAGAGATTGATGTTGGCTGGCAGCTCAGAGCTACCATCAATTTGCCCATTTGTTGGTAAGAATTTGGCGCCAGTAATACATCACTGCATTTCTACTAATATTCTGTTGGCCTAGATATGGAATTATTAAATACCAAGCAGGTTTGTCTTGTGATACTTATCTGTGCTCCGGTCTATGATGTCAAGTCATGTTTTGATAAAGAGTGTAGAAACAGGCTGCAGGAACGGCTGCTATTATGAGTCCAAAGCAACAATTTGTTGTACACTGAAGACTATGTAGGCCGTGCACATAATTCTCATTAAATATAGGAGACATCGCACTCATTTTCTTGTTTTGCGTTTTTCATGTGCGTGTGTGCGTGATATGTGTGTCCATGACTACTCTGGCAGGTACCTATTACCTGTTACCTGGCTGTAAATATAAAAATGCAAAGGAAAGGCTCTGGAAGTCCGGATGTCGTATTCAGGGATGGAACAGAGAAGGCTCCTAAAAGTGGGCCCCTCTCAGCTCATCGGTTATATGCAGAAACTCACAGCTCATTGGTTACATGCAGAACCTCACAGCTCATTGGCTACATGCAGAACCCCTCAGTTCATTGTTACCGTGCAGAACTGGACAGCTATTCAGTTACACGCAGAAGACAACCACTCTTTAAAATAATCATAGTTTTACCAGCAAAAATAAAATGAATAGCTGTAAATTAATAATTAATAGGAATAAAAAATTTTTGGATTTTGTTTAGATAAGTATTCAACCCTGTTTTCAACCCAACAGTTTCCCCTGTTTACCACTTTGACCATTATTACAACTTTGAAAGAGCTTTAGAGTTCAATGGCCTTCAACTCACCTCAAAGCCGGCATAGAGTTTCAACTGACTTGGATCTGAATACTTCAGTTCAGACGCAGCTCAGATGATGAAGTTCATTAGAATTTTTTTTTTTTGTGTGTGGTTTTTGCTGATATTTATCCACCCTAAGAAGTTCTAGTTTTGAGTGATGATACGAAGTTAGAGAAATAGCCATAATAGGAAAGTTCTGAAGGACTCTGGCGCTGCTCTGGACAGGACAGCTGTTTAAGGACATACAGGTTTTCTTCACTTAAACTGTTCAAAAATTCAGGCGCAAAGCAAGCTTCTCTGTGTTTCTTAATTCCGAGGAACCTGGAGAGAGACGTGTAGACAGAATTTAAAACAAAATGTTAAGTGGAATTTGCAATAAAAATGACAAGGACCAGCCTTGGCAACCTTACTTCATGTAGAATAATTACATTTGCTGCTAGGTGTAGAGTTGTGTAGAATAATTACATTTGCTGCTAGCTGTAGAGTTGATGTGGCGGACACAGGGCGAAGGGGTCTGCCCTCTCAGTGCTGCGTTTGTGTGAGCCTAATGATCCGGCCATTTGAAGTAACACACAGCATAAAACCACAGCCTCATCACACAAGTTCAGTCCAAAAAGAAATTTTTTATAAACAAGCTGGACATTTCCGTCACAAACATTTCATTGGTAAAAAAAAACGAGAGAGCTCTTGAGGCCGAGGCACGGCGCTGTACTGTCCATTAACAGACAGGTGGCCACATCTCAGCCGCGCCGTGGCGGAGGCCCTCTCTCCCTCTCGTCTCCTCCTGAAAAAGGCGAGCAGGAGCGCGGGGCCCGGAGGGGACGGACACGCGGGGCCCGGACGAGACGCGCCCTCCCCGCGCTGCGGCGGGAGGAATTAAGTGTGAGCGACTCTATTATCGCCGGGAGAGAAGCTCAGTCACAAGCCCGGGCCACGGGAGCAGCCTTTTGTGGAGTCTCTCTGGTCTGGTGTGCTCACACTGACGTGAAAGCGTAATTACAGAGTGTGTGCTTTGTTTAGCGAATGGGTAATTATGTGGTTGTGTTAATGGCGCGGAGACTGTGCGGAGCCCTCAAGTGTGTGGATGTGAAGCAGGGCGGTGTAGCCATCAGGCCTGTGTGTGTGTGTGTGTGTGTGAGAGAGAGAGAATGTGTGTTAGTTACAGTGTGTGAGAGAGAGAGAGTGTGTGTGTTAGTTACAGTGTGTGAGAGAGAGAGCGGGTGGGTGTGAGAGAGAGTGTGTGTGTGAGAGAGAGAGAATGTGTGTTAGTTACAGTGTGAGAGAGAGTGGGTGTGTGTGGGTGTGAGAGAGAGTGAGTGTGCGTGTGTGTGTGAGAGAGAGAAAGTGTGTGTGTGTGTGTGTGTGTGTGTGTGAGAGAGTGTGCATTAGTAACAATGTTAGAGAGTGTGTGTGGGTGTGTGTTTGTGTGTGAGACAGAGAGAGAGCGTGTGTGTGTGTGTGTGTGTGTGTGTGTGAATGTGTATGTGTGTGTATATATATATATATATATACACACACACACATAGTAAGACCCCAAGAGAAAAGTCTGCAGAGGCGTGGCAAATGGTTGTTATAAAAGGCATAGTCCCATAGAAAAATGAAAAATAAAGTTTCCCCATGATGTACTAGGAGTTTATTAGGAGCAGTCCTAAGGTTCATAAACAGCCAATCACAGTATACCAAAATAGCAAAGCTAGGTTGCTCCTGCCCTGTCGGCAACAGTAGGTCCCTGCCTAAAGTGTTGGTTAGCTAAGCTGTTTCACAGTGTCTAACAATGGGGTGTGGATTAGGAATAGAGGAGGTACACTGGCAGTAGGTCAGCCCAAATCGGTTACTCACACAGAAAAAAATGGTTGTTTTCACACTCTCTTTCTTGCGCACACACTGAGGGCAGGCCCAGGCACTTTTTATCCCCCGCGTGATTGGCTGGAATGGCATTCAGGTGCAAGGTTTGCGGGTAGCCTTCAATCTGAAGGGTTGCAGAGTGGTGTGGAAAATATCTGCCTTCCAGAATGGTTCCCCTCTTTGTGCCACAATACATGGAAACAAATAACGGAATTTAATTCAATTGGACTGAGGTGACTAGACTGGTCTTATAACGTCTGTGCTAGACCCGTGTGCAGAAAGTATTCCCTGGGCACTGACTCGTTATGGGGGGGGGGGGGGGG
>JAOVYW010000001.1:2233181-2248305 GCA_025775045.1 Hiodon tergisus
CCCCCCCCCCCGCAACAACAACAGCGATGTGGAATTAAACCTTTAAAAAGGATTACATAGAGAAAAACGGAATGTATGGAGATAAATTTAGGGATTACAATGACTTAGGAAACTGATGGTTAAAACTCTGCTTTCTAGTAATATAATATTGTATCCGCTTTGAGAGTCTGTTTTTTGTGCCGGTGTGCGCGCGAGTTCCTCCATCCTGACCACCGCTGCCCTGATGCTCTCGACAGCTCCGTCTTTGTAAGTCTTTTATGTGTATGACCTGAGCTTCGTCTCGTTGGGGCTGAGTTAGGATTTCTGTACAGCCATTTAGCTTATTTACAAATGTATATAGGGAACGGGTTGGATAGGAACATTGTGGCAAGGAATCGTGTGTTTGTGGTTTGTGATATAATGGACTCTTTTAAAAGTCAGTTAAAGTAACTTTACAACACTGTTTGCCGTGTGACGTACACAGCTACCGATTTAAGTGAGCACGGTTGCTCAATAATACAGTGTAACCTGAATGTGTTGCCACTCGCCGTTCTAACCTTAGAAAGTGAAACGGACTTAATAAAAAGTGTTTCTAAACGTATAAATTGATGACAGAAAATAGCGGTAACGCGGCATGCAGTTTAATTCTCAGAACGCATCCTGCGTGTTTGTATTTTTGCCTTGGAAAGAATGAACACAGTAACTCTTACTATGTGTAGTTTACAGCACACTTCTGTTTAATTTGTCAAATCGAGGCCAAAAAATTATACTTTACTACAGACCTTTGTATACATTTGTATGTATATATTTTTTACTTTAAAATATTTATGAATTTATTTAGTTTGTCCTTTTATATAATTATTCTAAACGTAAAAAATGTAATTATTTATAGTATTTGTTAGTATTATCTCCATTGTTATATATTTTTAATATAGTTATTTCATCATTTAAAAGTTGGAAATTCGTTCATGATTTTCAATGCTTAAGAGGAAGTTTTTAAAACTTGCTTTGCCAGGTTTTCGCCACCCTTTTCTGTTCTTGAAATTGGTTTTAAACACTGTTATTATTGAGACATACTAAAAGACCATTATTCACTTTTTATTTATGTATTTTTAGGTAATAGTTAAGAATAATAATAAAATAATAATATTAAACAACATGTTTGCATTTCGTCCCATCTTTGCTGTTTTAAATAGAAGCTTTGCATGCAGGGCCTATGAACATTAGTGTTCACTGGAGGAGACAGCATGTCCGTCTATGATGAAGGGATTCTGTGGTCAAATTGACAGATTCCTGTGGAAGGGGGCTCACTGTGGACTCCCTTGGGGTGGGGGGACGAGCTTTAACACTTGGCCATTTGTCTCCGCTCCCCATTTAAATGGTAAGGTGGTGGGTCAGACTGTGGTGTTGTTAAACTGCACCCACAGGCCTCGGCTCTGATGGAGACACAACTCTGTCATCCCCTCCTCTCTCAGTGAATTTCTCACTGCGTCATTCACTGGGTCCATTCACCACAGGCTGGCCCATTGTGTCCCCCATATTGTTAGCCCTCCGAGTGAGTTGATAACCGTGTCTCCGTGTTAGAAAAGAGAAAGACAGAAGAAACAGTGGAGCAGAATGCTAAGTTTCCCCCTCCCCCACAACTCCCTGAAAATCTCGACCTCCCCAGTGTTGTCACCTGACCACCCGGCTGACCAATAGGGACGCAGAGCATTTGTTTTGAGTTGTTTTTTTTTTTTTTTCTTAGATTGGAATGCCTGAAGGGTGAAGATGGAGGGAAGAATTCCCATTCCTCCTTTGGGTCCTCCTGGGTCCCATTTGAGCCAATTGTCTTTTCATAAACTCTCATTTTCTCTGGGGCTGGGGTCCTCTGAGAGGAAAATCACATGACAGCTGGTCAGAGGTCAGGAGTCAAGGCATCTCTGGATCATCACTAGGAACATTAAAAAAACTATCTTTACAGGGAGAGTGGGTTCAGTGCAGTTCAGAAATTGGCACTTTTAAATACAAAGCTTTTTTTATTGATCACTCTTCCCTGTCTCAGTAAAGTGGCGGCCTGTTTAATATTTAGATGGTTTTGCAGTGGAGAAGTCCAACAATGGGAAACATTGTCTGTGTCTGGTTTGGAAAAGCCTCGTCCCCCAGTTCGCAGGGGCACAATGGCTGCTCTGTCCCCCCCAGGTGGTGGGGGAGTGCGTTTCAAAGGAAGGGGAAGCACTGATCGGAGTCAGGTGGTGCGTGCAGAAGCGCAGATGTGGACGCAGCGCAGGACAGCTGTGGTCATCACACAGGCCAGGGACTGTGGCCCTCTGTTACTGAACGACAGTGTGTGTGAGTGTGCGTGTGTGTGTGTGTGTGTACGTTTATACAAGTGTCTGTGTGTCTGTGCGTGCATATGTATGTGTGCGTGTGTGTGCATGCATGCGTGAGTGTGCGTGTGTGTACGTTTATACAAGTGTCTGTGTGTCTGTGCGTGCATATGTATGTGTGCGTGTGTGTGCATGAAAAATATTGCATTTTGAATGGGTCCAGTGCCGTACCTTCAAAACTTAGTTTTAGTATCCTGTTCAGTACAAGCCCCCTTGTCTGTAGTGAGAGGGCTTCTGTGGATTACTGGACAAATGGAGATTAGGTTTGTGCATAAAGATTAAACGGCTTTATCTTTTAATAAACACGTCTATATGATTTTTTTAAATGTGTTTGGAAATTCGTTGATAATGAGTGGAATGTCTAGGTTTATTGTTGGAATGTTAAGCAAAAAAGTCCCAGAATTCCTTTAGTTTATTAATGCTGAATTTATGCCGGTCTTTTTCCTCCCAGATTGTTTTAGAGCCATGGACGCTCTCCAAGGTAAAATGTCACTGAAAATCACATTGCAGTGACTCAGTCAAAAAGGAATAAATAATAATAACAAAAACAAGACAGGAAACTGTGCAGACCGTTGAAGTGATGACTAAAACACTGGCAACATGAGGGTGACGTTCGTTTGGAGGGGTGGTAGAAGACTTGCCGTTGTCCTTCGGGAATTGTGAGCTGGCTGATGCCTTCTGTCTTTTTCACCACTGTGGGTCCCCATGCACGGTGTGCGTGTGTGTGTGTGTGTCTCTGTGTGTGTGTGTGTGTGTGTGTGTGTGTGTGTGTGTGTGTGTGTGTGTGTGTGTGCATGTGTGTGCCTAAACCATGTTCTAGCTGCTGTTTTTTGCTGTCAGTGACTGTTTGTGCTGTGGTGGATGTGTGAGTGAGGAAGAGAGTTTCTGAAGGTAGGGCTGACTGCTTTACTGCCTTCATTGTCAAGATGAGGGTGTCTGTGATCTTTGCACTAACTTTGCCTGTCCCCCTGTCTGTACGCTGTCTGTACTGTGGTCTTACTGTTCTCTCGACGGTGCGCTGCCTGTCTTTTTTCCCCCCTTTGCACTGGCAGCTCTCTGATGAATATCATCTAGAACACAGCAGCTGTAGTGTCTTTGTAGATTGCTCTTCATGGAAATCTGTAACGAGTAAAACAGATCTGATGTCCCTAAAAACAGATCTTGTCCCTATATCCGTCCCGCCCCTCCACGCACCTTCTCCCCTCAGGTTTCGGGTCACCAACCCCCCCCCCCCCCCCCTTAATTTAGCCTTTCCTACGCTCCACCTTCATATACCAAAAAAACGAATTTGTTGCGTGATTCAGGGCATACCGATAAATAGGCCAAATCAGGCAGAGTGTAACTGCTGTTACACTGAGGTGTCGAGACTTTTTCAGTTATTCAGTCCAATACTGAGTTTCATACTGAGAACTCTGGTGACAGATGATATTAGGGTTTTTTTTTCTGAAGTATGTCTTCTGATGTCAACAAACCGTGTCTAAAGATGAACAAGACTTCTCGACTCCGTATGACTGAGCAAGGGCAATATCTTTTGAATCAACTCGGACGCTTAATGTTCATTCAGTTGGAGTTGACCGTTTTAGCATTTCTCACTTCTGAGTTTCTCTGCCCAGTGCCACTTATTTTGTCTCTTTGAGTGTGATACGTGTTTTCACTGGTGTGGGAGACTCATTTCTGGACAAAGATATGGCATTTTCCAGCTAGGACAGACATAAAACTGATTGTGGGATCCTTTCATTCGATGCAGGTCTGTGTGTTTAACACCACAAATCACTTCATTTCAGATATGTTTGAAACGTTCAAAGCATGTTGGCGTCAGGCGTTTGGTGCTCAGTAGACACTTTTTTGTGGCTTAACACAAATGTACATATCTGATATGAGAGGGGATTAAAATAACACTTTAGAAGCATCAAGAGCAAGCAGTATAAACACAGCTATAATCTGATTTTACAGTTTGGGGGCCATATGACGTGGCACTAAACTGGTTTTAGAGTACCGCTGCATTCTGGGAGTACAGAGCTCCTCTGTATTTGAAGTTTAGAGTAGAGTTGTGCTGTCAAGGAGGTAACTATGGCATTTTTTTCATGGTGTGTGTGTGTGTGTCTGAGAAAGAGAGTGAGTTTTATTTACCATACCGGTGGAGGGAACGTTGCTTCACGCTTCTGTCTATGTTACAGCCATGGAAGGATGGAGTGAAATTATGCTAATGGCTGCTAATTATGACCTTGGAGACACTCCGTGCTGCCAATTTATCTGCTTAATAAGACCCCACTTTTTAATCTGTACATCACTACATGCTTTAAATGTTTTATGTAGGCTCTCCACCAAGACAGGTCTGCCAACTTTAAATAAAATAGCTGCTATAACCTGGTCACCCGGGGAGTTGAATTGTATAGTAATTAGACTTCAAAGACTTGGAGGAAAACAGACATTTTATTGCTGAAGAGGAGCTGTGAAAGTGTCCCGGTCGGTCAGCCGGCTCATCGAGGGGCGTGCGTGTGGTTGGTGAGGGACCGGGCCCGCCGCCTGGAGCGTGCTCAGAGGGAGTTGCCCGGGTCCTGGAATACACCAGGCTGGACCTCCTGTTGGAAAAAACTAAGGTGACGAAGCCCGGCCAGCGAGGGAGCTGGCTGCCGCGGCTGTTTATCGATCCTAACGACTGAACGCCACAGTCAGACTAGGGTAAATCAGTCATACATAATATCGAACTGTCGCGGACACGGAAACGCTGATGGAGATCTGGGAGAGTGGGCTACTGAGATATGGTGGAGTTATATGGAGACCTGGTTAAAACCGCTCGCGTCTTTCTGCCTTGGTCGGGGGGGGAGGGGGGGTGTTTAACGGTTTCATTATTTTAAAGTTATTCTCTATCTCTGAATCTTAAAAAATATGAGAAGGCTGGTTTATTTTTGCCCTGATTTGTTTTGGAGTGCTGGACCCATTAGATGGCGTTTGCTCCGTAAATGCAGGCCATACGTATGTTTTGTGAAGAAAATGGCCATTGAATTATAAACTTTAAGCAGTTGTGCGGAGGGGGGGGGGGGGAGGGGGCAGAAACAAAAGGTTCCAGTGTGTGCGAATGAAAAGAGGTAAAGTAAACACACACTGGCGAGGCCTGCCCTGTCGTATGAAGGCCTCCCTTCTGTGTGCTGTTCCCCGCCATGGCAGAGGGACACTGCCTGCTAAGGGGCTCTGTGGCCAAACTTCAGTTTATACAGCTGGGCCGTGTGTGAGGCCAGTGCGCAGATGACGAAAACGTCATAATAACGGCGATGGCGATGATATAAAGTTTTGATGAAGCAAAAGCGGTCCCCAGACGTGAAATTGTTGTGGTAATTATTGCCCCAGTGCACATGGGTTTTGTTCTTGTTTGCCTCCACTGTGTGCTTCAGAAGTCTATTTAGATAACTTGTATGTTCCCTCGTCATGTTCCGAATTAGGCCCATTATATCATGTTTGCCTTCACTGCTGCTAAAAAGCAAATAAGCAATTAATTTATGGTAGGAAAATCTAAGCAGTGTGCAGGACAAGAGCCAGACACCAAGCAAAAGTCGATTCAATACAGCAAGAAGGCGATTCAATACAGCAAAAAGTTGATTCAATACAGCAAGAAGTCGATTCAATACAGCAAAAAAAAAGAAAAGAAAAAGTTGTTGATTCAACGGAGCAAAAGTTGATTTGTGCAGCCAAAAAAGTCGATTGGTGTATATATGTATATATATATATTTATATTTCTTTCTTTTTTTAAGTAAAGGGAACTTACGACTTTTATAAATATTGATTTAGAAAAACGGTGATCAAACCTTGAATCAAGACTATTGCGTTCGAGGTTGAAATTCTTATTTTTTTAAATACAGCACACTGTGGTAAAAACATTACCACCAGCCCATTTTAAACGATGATCGCTGTTGGAAACTTGTGTATGTTGAGTTTCCTGTGTTTTTTTTTATTTTAAAGCTACACTGATCTCAACAATCTTTTAGGGGTCAGTGACGGTAAACATGAGGACAGCTTCCAAAATATTTAAATCCAGCGATAACAAAAGTGACCTATGGAGTTCCAGTCCGAAAAAAATATGATGCTGGATTAAATTAAATTGTATGATTTTTTAAAACCATTTTCGAAACCTAATTTGAAACGCATCAAATAAAACGTTATTATTTTTTGTGTAAACAAATCCCTTATTTAGCACATCTTGTAATTAGAAGTTAGGAGGCCACTGTGTGAGGCGTGTTTATGTGTGGTCGTTACCGGCGCCCCTAGGAATAAGCCTTCATGAGGCAGTCCCGTGAACACAGCGCTATTTAGAGAACGTCGTTCCTCTTTGCCGTTGCCGCCTTTAGCTCATCTCCTTCTACTGCTCTCATGCTGCAATTTCCAAAGCTGAGGAGCGTTTCTGAAAGCTGTGCGGAAATGCCAGGAGCCAGATTAAACGCCTGCGGGGTGGGAGCAAGGTGTTTGTGAAAGGATGGAGTTAACCTAAACAAATTCAAAAGAAACCTCTGAGTGAAGGTGTCGGCGTTCCTCTCCCGCCTAGCACGTGAGGTGGAAAAATGCACGGCCTGTGTTTTTCCTGCGTCTTCTGTGTTGTGCTGAACTTTGTTGCGAGCGTGCCGGTTGTCGGAACAGGGCATTCACGCAGGCACTGTCAAACGAGACTGGTCTTGAGGGGCTGGTATTGAAAAGCCTCGTAATAAGACAAACATTCATCCAAGATCCAAGATGAGTCGTAAAAACCGTCACATAAATTTCCCCCCAAAAATATCAAATACACAATTTATATTATTAATAATAATAATAATAATAATAGTAATAAAGACTGTTATTGACGGCATTGAGCTGAGTTCTGTGAAAGCTAAGTTCTCTGTTGTGGGAGTCAACAAATTGCTCCCTTATACAGAATCACTCTGCTGCTGCAACCACAATAAAAGCCTGTCCATCTCTCATGTTCTCTCCCTCTGTGCATGTGTTTGCAGGATGTCTCATACTCTCTCTCTCCTCTCTCTTTTCCAGGATGTCTTCCAAGCGACCAGCCTCTCCATATGGGGGAACAGATGGAGAGGTAGTCATGGCGACCAGCAGACAGAGATTGGAAGACGACGAGATTGACGGACAGCCCGTCATTCACTTGCCCCTGAACTCCTACAACAGCAAGGTGTCCCCCCGACCCCTGGACAGCCCCCCCAGTCTACACACCTCCACGGTAGGACAGCCCCTCCTCTCGCAGACCTCTCTCTCCGACTTGACATTGCTGTTGTTTCATCATCACCCTGCCTCCTAACTGGCATCCGGATCCTGCCAAATCTCCAGGCAGAGTCAGACAGTCCTAACAAACATGACAGAAATATAAATCCACAAACTAGCTGTTATGTGTGGGGTGTTGATTTGGTTTGGAATTTCCTGTCAGGATATCGTCGTCTGAGCGAGGCATTCGTTTGGTGACGATTCCATAGAAACGGCTGCCATTGACTGAAGCCCCATCCGTGACTTTGAAAGGAGCCCATTGTGGCTGAGCTCTGCTGGAACACGGGGCCCAGGCTCTGTGGAAGGGTGGGCAGAATCAGCTGTCTGAAGTGAAAGTGTAAATGTGTGTACCCTGTGTACAGTGGGCATCTGTGTGGGTGAGCGGGGTGTTGTGATCCGCAGGTAGGCCTAAACGGCGTGTACATGTGTGGATGTGTACGGTGCAACGTGTCTGGACATGTGCACCCTGTAACCTCACGTGGGAAGCGCACCTAAAGGAGACAAGTTTACCTCCCCCCCCCCAGCCCCACAATCTCCCTGATAAACACGTCCACAGGGAGCAGACTTTGGACAGCCGTGCAGACCAGCAGCAATGCAGCAACGGTCCCCAAAAAACTTCATGGAACGTTTTGTAATTAATATGACGATGATATGGGTCTCGCAAAGGCTGCAGCGAAATCTTGGAACTTTCTTCTCCGGGATAAACTTAGGGCAAAAAAAGGGATAAATCTCTCTCTTTCCCACTCTAGCTTTCTTTTCTCTCTGGCTTTCATGGCGCTTTACTGACACACCATACACACTGATAAGATATCACAATGATATCATAGCTCTCCCTGTTGTTCTGCAACAGCTCTCCATTCGCTCTTAGTAGATTGCAAAGTTATTGTTTTGCCTTATGAACGCGTGCGTGGTCTCATTTTGTCTGAATGTGGCATTATAACTGCTCGCAGAGTAACACCACGTAATGTCATGGGCATGGAGCTGAATCTCGAACTCGCCTGTTTCACCGTACCTATTTCACCGTACCTACAATTGAACCCGGTAGCTGTTAAAAGCTGAACTGGACCTGAGGTTCTGTCGCCCAGATGCGTGAAATCTGATTGTTGGCTGAACTCTTAAAATTATGGTTATGATGGGGCCTTAGGCTGCTTGTAATTTCTGTCATTTGTTTTTATTTGTCTATTTCGCCGACAGCGTGTTCAGAGTGATGTTTACGGGACACATTAGGAGGTTGTTTTCCAGTCAATCCAGATGTCTGTAAGGTCAAGTGCACGGGCAGATCCGCAGACGGACCTCTGGCTAACATTTATTTAATATTTAACAAGTGCTAAATTACCCAATAAGAGTATGCTCTTCAAGGGTGCATAACTTTATAGAATTTTAGTACAATGGAATGCAATTTAGTATGGTCGTAAGTCATTCTGAGCATTAGTAAAGACATTGGGTTTTATTATTATTAGTAATATAATAATAATAATTATTAGTATTATTTCGTTGTTATAATGGCGCCATAATAAAAATAATAATTCAACTCGAGAGAAAAAATGTTTTGCGAACCTTTTAAATCTCTACATGAGATGCAAATTTAATCCTTTGAATGACACCTAAAATGGAAATGAAAAAAACATGTATATTGACGTGGATTATTAAGTCCTAGCCATCTCGTGGAGGGGTGGATTTTGGAGCAGGATGGCATGTGTAAAATGTGAAGTTTGCCGGGGTTTTAGCGACAATCCGATCCGAGCTGACTGGCAGCAGAGTTGAGTGAGAGAGAGATTTACATGCGAGAACTCCGAAGGGCTTTGTCACGGCAATTGTATAAAGTGATATACAGTGTAAATCGACTCCGCGTGTCCCTGGGTAGCGGCTGGTTTACTGGCGCTAGCAAGAGGAGATTACTGCTTTATCTTGTCATACTAAATTAACACGGCAGCGCACACTTCGGCAGCGCTGACCTCTTCATCTGGAGCCGCTGCCGCTCGCGAAGAAGCAGAACGGTATTTAAACCATTCTTCTCCGGCTGCGTGCGCGCGTGCCTGTGCGCGCGGTTAAAGGCTTGCTCCCAGTTTTGCGGTCCTGGGAGTTTATCGAAAAAAACGATGTTTTTACAAATGAAGGTGGGACGGGTTTTACACGCAGGTGATAATAGCCAGGTGTTAATTAATTCCTTTATGTCTGATTAATGAGCGGCGCACGCCAGAGAGGATTTATTCATCCGCCCTTTTCATGTCCAATTTTCATTCGGTGTTTTTAAAACCGACTTTAAAAAAAAATAGAGCGCAAACTTGACACATTTTTGTATCTGTCCTCAAAAAATATACTGGATTACGGTTAAATAGTAAGATAAACATTGTGATTGTAGGTGTCAGTGCCCCAAGCTGAAAATGTTAAATTAATACATTTATCAGTTGTTTTACAACACTTAATTGGCGGCCCTTAAAATGAGGCTTGACTAACGGAATTTATTGATTTAGTGCTTTTCTTTTAAAACATCAACGTTAAATGTTATGGCGAATTTTACTTCTTGAAAAGGTAGCGTCATCATTTTAATAGGCTTTAATATCTATATCGCTTATAAAGTGAAATTCTATGTATTTATTCGGATTGACAGTAGTACAGGCATTAACTGTAAAATCAATGTATATCGAATAAAGAACATTCTTATCATAGTTATTATTATTGGTGTTGTGGTTGTTTTATTGTTGTTACTGTAAGCTACTAGCCTAATGCTCCGTATCGTTGATATGATATTTATATCATTTGCTTAAGTTATTATTATAATTTGTTTTTTTTTACGGTCACAACATTCAAACATAAGTATGGTTTAAACGGGAATAGTCTTAATTAATACATAATTGGTAATTTTAGTAAATGTAATCTATTAAATTTACGAGTAAAAATAAAGAATACATTATTATAGGTATACTTTTTTTCACAGGCAAGTTTTACTCGGATACATTTTTCACGGGTATATTAAGGGTAGCAATGGACAATGCAAACGCTATTTCGATATTTATTTACTGAAATGCACTTTAGAGGTAATGTTATCTGCGCGTTGTGGTATTGGTTGAATTTGATATTTGTGTATTTAAGTCTCAATGTCTCAAAGTGCTTTCCGTCTGAAATGTTTTACCCGAGTCACGCTACCGGGCGCTGGAGTCGTGCTGTGAGCGCCAGTGTCTTCTGGCCTCAAACGGCTCAGAATCAAAGTTGACAATCGCGCTCTTTAACCGCTGCGCGCGGTGAGCGGATTGGCAACGCGTGCTCCGGTAGCTGTCAGGGCTGCTTTAAGAGCATAGAGTAGGTGTCACCATGGGGACCGAGAGATGACATCCCAATGGCCCGTTTTTTTTTTCCATAATCCGGGATGTGCATATATACCTATGCTCGTATGTTGTATGACAAAACTCTAGTGGGACTCTTGGTACCTCTAACAAACCCTAAGAGAATATTAATAAATATTTTAAAAAATATATTTTTTATTTTGGAAGAGACAGGCCCTTCATGGCATCTAGGTTTTTATACTGCGCTTTGCTGGGAGATGAAAGGACAAAGGAGGGAAGGAACATGAGCAATGGCATCTGTTTTGGCTGAGGGAAAAAATAGCATTTAGATTTATTGGCAAGTGTTAAGTGTGTTTAAATATGCTCCTGTCACAGATGAGCTTAAAAAGACAAAAGTTGTTTAATTCTGTTCCCATGCTGAAGCACTAAAAGGATAAAGTGAGATAGTGAGGAAAACAGCGCAGTTTTACTTTGTTACAGTCATTTGGAATAGAACTGACATCTGCAAACTAAAGCAGAACCGCCCACAACAGACGGATTGCAGATCAAATGCGTATAAATACGCACACTCACATTCGCACACGCACACGCATGCACACACACACGCACACACATGCAGGGACATTTGACTAAAAGACTGACTGTTCTGCCATGTAGATTTAGATCTAGCAATACAGGGTGTAAGTGTTAAATTTCACCTCCACCTGCATTGGCAACGCTTCAACTTTCTACCGAGTCCTAGCCGTTCCGACAGCCTGTTGTTTGTATGATATTAATGAATACTAATCTTTCATAGATTCGTGATTCCCCCCCCACCTATTTTCGTGATTAAAAATCCCAATCTCTTACCCCCCCCTCCCTTTTCACTCATTCTTGTGATAACCCCAGTTTAATTTTGTCTTCTGTCTGAAAAATTTAAAGGAATTTAAGCATGAAAGCGAGCTCAGGGAATTGGGGTCTCAGGATTTTAATCCATGCAAACGTATCTTTGATCAGTGTACCCATCATAGGGATGCTGTTGTTTTAACTGTCCCCGGGTGTGGAGGGACCTTTGTCTCTAACCTTTGACGACGAGATATCAACAGACTGCTAGTAGAAGGGAAGGGTTTTTTTTTGTTGTTGTTGCTGTTGTTGTTGTTTGTTTGTTTTCATATTTCTTTTGTTTTTGTTTTCAAGACATTTTTCTAGAAATAAAGAGTGCTTCTTTCTTAAGTAGGCTGCGGATTAAAGAAATTGGATGTGACAGGTGTGACGCGGTGTTTAAAATGCATGCTAGACTGATGTAGAGAGCTGGCACTGTCAGGCATTTCAGCTCTCGCACTCTTTCTGCTCGCACGTTGCCAGTCGACGTTTGGACGTTTGGCTGCTCTGTGTTCATTGTGTAGCGCCGTCGGGGGTACATTTGGTCATCGGAAACCAAGGCTCCTGGGTTTCTTCTCTGGGAAACCATCATGAGATGACTAACTGCGGATGTGAGAAGGCGACGTTGCGTACTCTCTACGGAGACCTGTGGAAAAGGTGACGGAGATGGAGCAGACCCATTTAGGACTTGCATCAGGACAGTTTTGCAGAGAAATTTGCAAGAGCAGTGTTTTCTACATTGTATTCGCCTCCACTGACCATAGCTTTACACTCACCTCAGGGCATAACATCTAGTGGCAAAATTTATTTTAATGAGAGGCGAATACAATGTAGAAAACAATGCTCTTGCAAATTTTGTGTGTATCCTGCATGCTAATGAATTTAGTTTAAACTCCTGACCACTAAGAGTGTGTACTGCTAAATTATAATTTAGCAATAAGCACCATAATAACTGCATTCATAAATCTATCGATTCCTCTGTGATCAGGGCGTCATAAATTATATTCATAATCCCATTTAGTTGTTTTTTGCTGAGGGCAAATCCACTGATTTCCCTGCGTCCCGCAAACAAATTTGAGTACTTTTCTGGCCATCCATGGCGTCTAAAAAAGCGTCCATGAATCCATCAAAGGTGTCGACGATATAAACAGGAAGCGTGTGATTTTAGGCGGGGTGAGGGAAAGAAGCAACACTTTTCCCGTTGAGCGCGAGAGATGACTGTGGAGACCTTGCAGTGGGAAGTGACAGGGAAGAGGCTTGCTTCTTTGTGACTGGTCCAAAGTTCCGTTCGAACATGCGCCAGACGTTCCCGACTCTGCTGACATAAAATGTGCACTCATTTTCTAATCTTTCCATGGCTATGTTTTGTGCCACGGCAATGCTAACAATGCAGCAGTCTTCTGTACTTTGATATTCAAATGTTATGGCTCTCTTACGTATGGAGCTGCAGAACAATTTAAACGTGGCTCGTCTGCCCTGGAGTATCGGTTAATGATTAATACTAGATCACTTCGGTAAGAATGGAATTGGCAGGGCATGTGTTAGTGTATTATATGTGTATGCTAAGTGTGTGTGTGTGGGTGTTTGAAGTTTACAGGAATGTTTTAGTGTGTTTGGTTCTTTCATCAGTAGTGCATATGGAGGTGTAGATGTGGACCAGGATCTTATGGAGTTTCGACCTGAGGCTCTGGCGTAATATCAAGGTGTGCCATTGTAGGGTGACAGGGTGTGAGGGCTTGGGGTGACATTCAGGCGTGCTGCAGGGTAGTAACATTCAGGCGTGCTGCAGGGCAGTAACATTCAGGCGTGCTGCAGGGCAGTAACATTCAGGCGTGCAGCAGGGCAGTAACATTCAGGCGTGCTGCAGGGCAGTAACATTCAGGCGTGCTGCAGGGCAGTAACATTCAGGCGTGCAGCAGGATGGTGAGGTTGAGGCGCGCAGTGTTGTGGTAATTTTACGGTGTGAGGGTGTGGGGTCTGCTTTGGCTGTGTTCGGTATCCGTCCGACTCCTTGCCACTCGCACAGCGGCTGCTGGACCCAGGAGGACCAAATGAGCCAAAGATTAACCCTGACGAACAAAACTGGACTATTGACCTGATCTGTAAATACCTGACTTGTTTTGTATGTAAACTTTACTATAGATATCCTGTGTCGAGAACCCTGCTAGGGACTTCATTTGTGTGTACGCAATGACTTAGAGCCAATGATGGTGCATAAACTAGGTTCCTCATTCCAGATTTTTGTCCTTTAAATACATATCTTATTATAAGTTACTGGTTTATTTTCATGCTAAATGTTATTGTCCTTAGGATAATTACATATTATTAGACTACACTTTAGTGGATACTCTATATTGTTATTAAAGGTCAATGCTGTGAGGATAATTGCATGTTAATATAGGTTAGCTGTAGGTATAAGGTTGTCCTTGTGATTTAAACATTATTTATATAAATAGATTTTATTTTTTCAGGGAGGAACTAGCTTAAGTGTGTGGGATTTCTTTTAAAGAAAAGCATGCGCTTTAGAAAAAATGGTTGCCTCTTTGCTAAAACTGTTGGAAGTTTCCGTCCCTTTCAAGTTTTCTTCTGTGCACCATCCAAATCACCCATATGACATTTTTCAGACGATTCTAAAGGAATTGTGCATTCCCCACTAACTTTAGGCTGCTGGATGTTGATGAAAGAGGTCGCCGTTGAAGGGGGGGGTGTAATGAGACGGACGCTGCCAGTCTCCAGCTCGTTTTCATCCCCTAACACTATGCTGACTTTTCCTCTCTCCGCCAGGAGCACGATGGTGGGAAGAGCGTCTCTCTGAGCCCCTACGCTCAGCGCACCTCATCTACCTCACCCGCCAAGATGGAGGAGGGCGGGCGCCCAGGGAGCGAGCCGGGCGCGGCGGGCGCCATGGGCACCCCAGAGAGGCGCAAGGGCAGCCTGGCCGACGTAGTTGACTCTCTGAAGCAACGCAAGATGGAGGAGCTGATCAAGAACGAGCCAGAAGGTGAGCGCCCTCCCCTCCCGCCTGACAATGGCCTCCCGACCTCTCCGCCGAAAGCTGAAGGGCTTTGAGTTCAATGGCGGGCCCCTTTTTAAACTTTGTTGGAGTGTGATGAGGACCCGGCTGAAGGACTTGTGCACTGGAGTCATTGCTACAGAAGCAAAGTGCATGCGTGTGTTCTGGCCAGTGAATGCTCCTGCTTCTGTCTGCTGGTTTGAGAATTTTCTTCTCTCGACTTGGTTTGTTTTTGTGTCGGCGATCTCTCGGTGGATCCTCTGTAATGACACTCAGCAGTGAGTATTTCTTCTCTCGATTTGGTTTGTTTTTGTGTCGGCGATCTCTCGGTGGATCCTCTGTAATGACACTCAGCAGTGAGTATTTCTTCTCTC
>JAOVYW010000001.1:2407776-2422519 GCA_025775045.1 Hiodon tergisus
TCGAAAACCTGACTGAAATGTTTCTAACATATTATTAGAGTTTAGAAATTCCAATAACTGCTGGGCTACTACTTTCTTCAATATTTTACATGTGGATCTAAATTTGGTTTCTTTAAAGTTGGTTTAATTACCGCTACCTTGAAGGACTCAGGGACACATCCTGATACTAAAGACGCGTTAACAATGTTTGGTTTAGACGTTACTGAGAGAATATCTTTCACCAACTTTGTTGGTATTGGGTCAAGGAAACAAGTGGACAATTTTGATGAAGAGATAAGTTGTTCAATTTTAATACGCATAAAGAACTGCATAAAGTCTGTGCCGCTATGATGACTCAGGTTATCTATCCCTTGAATTTTGGTTATTTTGGCGACTGTATCAAAAATAAATCTTGGGTTGTTTTTGTTCTCCTCAATTAGTTTGGAGAAGTATGCAGAGCGAGCAGTTACCACATTTATAATTACGAACGCTGTCTTTCCACGCAATAAGGAAAACCTGTAGTTTGGATGTGTGCCACTTGCGCTCCAGCTTATGACATTCCTGCTTGAGTTTCCATGTATAATCAGTGTACCACGGGGAGAATTTATTATGCTTTATTTTTTCATTCTCAGAGGAGCTACCAGATCTAGAGTTCCACTTAATGCCTTGTTATAGATATCTAGCATTTCATCCACTGAGGTAATACTGTTGAATATTCCTTCCTCAGGTAAAACATTTGGCAGCTCTTCGATAAACTTTAGCATCGTACTTGGATTAATTGAACGACTCATAAACTGCTACTGCTCGGGGACCTTGGAGTTCATCAACTGAATTACAAACGTAATAAGAAAGTGATCAGAGAGTACCGGGTTATAAGGAAAAACAGATAAATTTTCAATATCAACACCAAGACTAATAACTAGATCTAATGTATGGCTGCAACAAAGCATGGGTTCTGTCACATGTTGGACAAACCCAAATGTATCCAATATAGAAACTAAGGAATTTCTTAATGAATCCTCATCACTGTCAATATGAATATTAAAGTCTCCAACAATCAATACTTTGTCTGCAGTAACTGCTAGGATTGATAAAAAGTCACCAAACTCACTTAAAAATTCTGTATACAGACCTGGCGGCCTATAGACATTAGCTAATAAAAAAACGGTTTAAAAAAATGATAAAAAATGTACATATATACTTGCAATTTTCAGCAGTATTGTTCGGCTAGATTTTAAAGAATGGATTTTGGAATATATTGGGACAGTAAGAATGACATGAGCCTGCTCCTAAAAGGTAACTCGGGGTGACCTGAATGCCTGTATGCAGAACTGGAGACTGCTATAAAAACGGCCATTCATTAACGTCACCTCTTGAAAGCAGTGAAGAGAGTTGGCACCAATGAAGGGGACATTCATTAAATGTGACAAGTGACAAAGGAACAGGAAACTATAACGCTCATGGTCCACTGCTTGGGCTTTTTAAGAGGAACTTTTTTCCCCAAAATTTGATTCCAGTCCACGCATTGCAGAATAGTTTCATCCAGTGGCGATTTCTCTGAGATTTACCAGTCTCAAAGAGTTTTAAAGTTCTCAAGTCTCCTTCTTTCAACTTCTTTTTAAACTCCGACACAAAAAGACATGAAGAGATGACTGAACCAAAAATAGCTCATTGACTAGAGAGGGCCACAGACAAATGATGGCACGGTCCCAGCCAAACGACCCCTCGGGACACACAACACACCAGTGGTCTATTGCTGCTCACGACTGCACCCGTGGCAGGGACCCACTCCTATAAGCTGGAAACAAGGAGAAGCGGCTGCATGGGGCAAGCGATCACCACCACCACTGGACAAGTGAGGAGTGGAATAACATACTGGCCCAACGAATCCCGGTTCCTGTTGAGTCAGGATTTGGTGAATCCATGGACCCATCCTGCCTGCAGGCTGGTGACGGTGGTGTAATGATTTTCCTGGGACACGTTATGCCTGTTGATACCAATTGAGAAACGTTTGAATGCCATGGCCTATCTGAACATTGTTGCCGCACAGGTGCAGCCCTTCACGGCTATAGATTACCCTTCGTCTAATGGATATTTCCAGCAGGATAATACGCCAAGTCACAATGCATGTATTGTCTCAGAAAGGTACCAGGAACATGACAACGAGTTCAGCGTACTTGAATGTTCTGCTCAGTAGAGGGGATGAAAATTGGATGAAATGGAACGAACGTACTGCCATCCAAACTGCAGAAACTGCGTGATGCAAGCACATCAGCATGGACCAACATCCCTGTAGAACGTTTCCAGCACCCTGTAGAAGCCATTGTCTCAGGATGTTCTGGAGGCAAAGGGGGATTCTGACCAAGTACTAGATCGATGTATACCCAATAAACTGGCCACTGAATGTATCAGTGCATGTGCAAAAATTTGTAAACCTCAAGTTTACAAGTCACTTAAGAAGGTTGAAAAAAAACTAATCAGGTGAGTTATTAATAGGGTACCAAGTTAAATAATCAAAGAGCAGAGTTCCAGGAAAAAGTTTAGGTGGTACACTTCTGCCTGAGGGAAAAAGAAACCTGTCAAGTTTGGTACTACATTTACAGGGTATGGTGCAACATCTAAAGTTCTCAGTCTGGTGAAGGTTAAAAAAACTGACAAATGGGCTCCGTCAGTTAAAATTGTCCACAAAAGTAAGACAAATAGCCTACAAATGGGACCATAGTGATCTAGAAGAAGATGTCCTTCAAAATTACCCTACAGAGCAACAGGAAAACGTTTAAGGTCAAAAAGAACCACGTCCAAGGATCTGCAGGCCTCCTG
The DNA here is from genome assembly GCA_025775045.1 of Hiodon tergisus. NCBI lineage: Eukaryota > Metazoa > Chordata > Actinopteri > Hiodontiformes > Hiodontidae > Hiodon > Hiodon tergisus. The sequence continues at coordinate 2,410,576 of JAOVYW010000001.1, forward strand.
CAGCTGATGTCAATGCTCATACCTCAACCATAGGACTCAAACTGAATGGCATTATGCGCGTTTATGAAAGGGTAGCAAAGAAGAAAACCTTTGCGCTACTCGTCTAATGTTTGCAAAAGACTATGTGGGAAACCCTGTTAACTTCTGGAATAATTTTCTCTGGATGGATGACTCTAAAATGGAAAAAAACCTAAACAGCGCCCACTGCCAAAATAAACTTATCCCAAAATAAAAGAGTTTACCAAAATATTGTGGAAAATATCAGGCCAACCACCAGCTTTTAAATAAATTACGTATAAAATGGGGAATTGTATTCCCACTCGTCAGCAAAACTATAGATTATAAAACGGGGTATAACTTTTTCTTTCCTGTCTATGAACATATGAGGTACTCGGACAAAAAATATTCCTTTGATAGATCTGTTGTATTTTTGTATTTATTTTGTATACAATGCAAAAACATGGCACATACTGTACAACAGGATCATACGTACAGTAGCATGATAAGTAGCATGAAAAACTCCCAAAGTCACATCCACATGTAACTGGCGATCAGCAAGACCTAGTCATGCGATGCATGAGTGCATGTTTTATAAGCGTGTCGGCGTTTGACTTTGGGAAAGCGTTTAATAAGTTACGGACGCAACCTGCCACAGTGCTGGAGATTTGCGAGGTTTTGCAGTTTGGTGTTAATGACGCTTTATGGGAGTTAGAGGTTAGGCAGGGTCTTGGAAAGATCTGCGTCTGCAGCTTCCTTTAACTTGTCTCCTGAAGACTTCCGGCTCCACGCACCGAGCTGAAAACGTTCCACTCTCGCAGTGTCTCAGAGCTATTTAAAAGGCAAGAAAAACACACTTTAAAACGGGATAAAAACTGATATACCAGTAACTTGACCAGAGAAAAATGTTTGTGTACGGTTTGGAATGAATAAACAGGAGTCCCCAGCGCTAATGAATAAGGAATGACGCAGTAACAAGTCACATTGTATTTTCAGCAGTTTGAGCTGGCCCTGCCCATCAGGGTAAGGGACATAGGGGCTCCCGCTAAAATATAACTACTCGGCTTGAGACAGCGGGCAAAACAGCAGAAAACCCCCCCAAAAAACATTCCAGTAAAAAAATGAATCACCCCATAAGGCTGTAGCAGACCGTACCATAATGTAATCGTTTAAAAAGAGCGAAAAATGAATTGGTCACAGAACCTATAATAAGCAACACTGTAAGGAGACCTGTATGAGATCTTTTGAGTGCCAACTACACAAACTCTCTAAACGGAAACCCCCCGTCATAAACCAATATTTGAAGACCAATGACAGAACGACTATTGCAGGTTATAGAAACTTTGACGTAGAACTTTATTGTGCAAGATTAAGGATCGCCAGGCCGATGAACAGGGAATCATGACAATGGCAAAGATCAGCATGCGGCCAATTACAACAGAGCCACAAGTCACTAATATACATTCAAGTCTTAAATGGACTGAACCGGCGTTGGCTTCACTAACGAGCAGATTAACCATTTTCACAGGATACAAATTTAAACCCTATGGCCTAAATTTAAACCCCATGCCCTAAACCACTCATGGAAACTAAGCATGATCTAACTTTAATATTACAAAAATACCAATCTGATCTTAGTACACATTTATACAAATAAAAGGTTTCTTGTGGCACCTATACTAAAAAATTTTTTATGTCACCGCAGTTTGTACAATTCCAGCATCAGACATAATTAAAAATAATATCAGTAGTATAAAATAAAGTAAAATAAAATAAAGTAATGTTGGCAACGGATTCAGTCACCACGACAACAGCAGGAAACTTAGTAACAACAAATGCAAATATTTTGGTCAACATGAGATGCACCTGTTTTGTTTTGTTTTTTCTTCCAAAGAGCAAGATCCTTTTTTTTAGCAGTCAGGAAATTCAGATAATATTAAGCAAAAAAACATGTTGAAGCAAAACGGGTCAACAGAATATATTGACACAGCAGAAGCGTTTGATTTCAAATAGAACGGACGTAGCTTTTACCAAATGAATGGAATGTCTATAGCACTGCCTACAAAACGGACCATAACTGGTTTTCTTTAAATCTATACATTTATAGGGCACTTTACTACATGCCAAGGCCTGTAGAAAAGGAGAGTTTATAATGATATCTAACCTATGAAGACCAAACCATGAGAGAAATTTATATATATATATATATTTATATATATATATATAATTTTATTTTATAGGGCGTTCTGCCAGAATGTCCATAGAGTCAGAGGGATGATTGAAGCGCTAAAACAGAAATATATATTTATATACGTGTATTAACGATTAGGCTGTGGTGCTTCAGGAGTGTTGAACGCTGGGAGGCGATAACCGCGTCAGGTACTCGCACATCCTTACGCGCTGACGTCCACACCACTGGCAGCGGACGTGGGAGGCTGAGCGAGCGTGGCCTCCACCTCAGACTCCCGCACGAAGATGACCGCGTCGCCGCTCACGTTTATAAGGCACTGGGCCTGGGCGGGGGAAGGAGAATCACAAGGTTAGCGCCGCCCTGCTGCCCGGAGGTCTGCTGTGGCGGAAAGCCGAACACACACCCACCTGGTTCTTGTTGGGGTTCTCCATGAAGACGCACTCCTTCATGCTGTACGAGACCACTGCGTTGCCGCCCAGGGCTGCCACGTGAGCCCTGACCATGGCAAAGACCTCCGCAATGAACCCGTGCAGGAACCCACTTACACCCCCTTCCTGTGGGATGCACACACTTAGGCTTAGTCGCCTCCAGCAAAAAACTAAGGAAATCACATTCACTGGAACACAAAGACCCGCCTCCCACAATGGCAGACAGCTAGCACTGAGTGGGCACCCTCCAGCTATCGTGCCAATGTGACTGTTCAGCACAAGTAACTTCAAAAATTTTTTTTACATGAAAGGTCACATGTGAAATTGGCTCAGTGATCTAAACAAGTGGTTGACACTGTTTCCAAGGTCACCATTACTTATATTTAGATGCTGTCAAAGTACACAGCTGAAACTACAATTACCAGGCCCCAGATTAAATGCAGGGGAAACAAAGGCTTCATCAAAGGCTCAACAACAAAGGCTTCTAACTGAACATAACGTCACTTACGAAACTAAAAGGTTTCCAAACATTAACACGGGACACATTAACACATTCAACCAAAAATCAACCCATACAGTAAGAGGATTACACCTACAGGGAAATCTAAAGCCTCTTTATGGTAAAACCAATGATGGCTTCACAGGAAAAATGGCTTTGATCCTGCTGTCAATGGTATTAAACGGGGCGAGTCGAAAAAATGTCAAAGAGCGGCGGTGTGCTGACCTCGCGCAGCGACGTGGTCTCCCGGATAAAGAACATGTTGATGATACCCAGGTACTTGATTATCTTGGTCCCGGGGATGAAGGAGAGCGGCGTCATTTTGACCACCGAGACCGTGCCGCTGGGGTAGGACCTGGTCGACCGCAGGGACCGCGAGCGGCCCTCGGGCAGAGGGCTGGCCTTGTCCTGGGAGGAGGCTGTGCAGGAGCGACAGAGAGAGAGAGAGAGGGACAGACAGACAGAGAGAGACCAGACATGGCCTTCAGGGGGCGCCGCAAACAGCCAGATCAGATGTTAGTGACGGGCGACTGACACGGGCATACAGATGTTTCGCTTCGGTGCGGTGGGATGGCTGTGTGATAGCATTCAGAAAACGCTTGGAAGCGTCAGCGGTGTAACTGCGAGCATAGCCTGCCATGGAGGAAGATGTAATCGTGCAAAGCATGCGGTCCACAGACGGAAAACGGCAGTACAGACAGGAGGAGAATCAGATTACTGTGGCTCAGCGATGTTCATTCAGAGAGAATGAAAAGGAAAAGAAAAACACACACACAAAAAACTGAGTCGTCTGCCGAGGAGATATTGTTCAGAGCGAGAGTGTGAAAGATGTTACATTTGTTAAAATGTAACTTTGCCGGCTTGCTTTTGTGCATTTACATAAACCACCAGTTTGCCAACTGCATAACCTGCGTGATTGGAATCATTGACATGGTACTTAGCCACCGTTTTCAAACTCAGGGAAGCACACTTTGTACCGTTTTCATTTTGCTTTAAGCAGCGGGATTGCATAGTATTGGCAGCTTAAAGCTTTTGGGTTTGAGCAAAGCGAGCCCCTCGCAGGGGGGGGCGGGTCTTCAGCTTTCACACTCTGTCAATCAGCCGCGTTTGACCGGAAAAATGCCATTTCTCGGGCAGCAAGGCTCCGCCCGCCACCCGCCATGGGAGAGGTAAGTCAGAGAGTACCGCTGGGATTGTCACCAGAGTGCGCTAGAAACAGTGTCCTCCTACTTGTCTTAACTGATCCCCGTCTTATGGTCAGAGCTTTCAGTCTAATGAGCTCTATCCAGGAGCTGCATCTGTCTGCAAAGGAACTGTAATCAACTGAGGTGGCTGGAAATACACAGACAGACACAAAGAAAGAAAAAAAAAAAAAAACACAGAACAAGAACAAAAAGAAAGAAGATAAAAAAAATATAATAACATGGATGTAGCTGGCTTTTTTTTTGTTTGCCTCAAATTGCTTCGTCAGGAAAGCACTGTGTCTGAGAGACAAACGGAAAAGAAATTTTAAAAAAGAACGTCTTCGTCGCATGCCAGCAGGAACGTGGCCTGGCGGCGGGGTGGGGGGGGCGGGGGTGTGGGCGGGATCAGGGAGGGGCTTACCTCTGTGGGTGATGTGTGGGTTTACATGCTCCTGCAGGCCTGAGGAGAAAGGCAGCTCTGTTACGTCTTCGCGGGACCGCCCCGTGACCCCTCCCACACTCTCTTGAGTCCTAACACACCTCCGCGTAGTGCGCCACAACTCACCGCGAGGCACAGAAAACAGAACCGCTGTACGGGGAACCGTGTGCGGGATCCGGCGGCGCGACGGGCATACCTCATCGCAAGCCAAGCGTGATGCTGACACGCAGAACTGACACGCGGGACTGAGACACAGAGGACTGACACACAAGACTGAGACACGGAGGACTGGCACGCAGAACTGACACGCAAGACTGAGAAACAGAGGACTGACATGCAAGACTGAGAAACGGAGGACTGACAGGCAAGACTGAGAAACGGGGGACTGACAAGCAGAACTGACACGCAAGACTGAGACACGGAGGACTGGCACGCAGAACCGACACGCAAGACAGACACGGAGGACTGACACGCAAGACTGAGAAACGGAGGACTGACAGGCAAGACTGACACGCAAGACTGAGAAACGGAGGACTGACACACAGGACTGAGAAACGGAGGACTGACACGCAGGACTGAGAAACGGAGGACTGACACGCAGGACTGAGAAACGGAGGACTGACACGCAGGACTGAGAAACGGAGGACTGAGAAACGGAGGACTGACACGCAGGACTGACACGCAGGACTGACACGCAGGACTGACACGCAGGACTGACAGCAGCGATAGCAGCGGCTCACCTGCACTTCTGCTGGGTGAGAAGGGCTGAGACGAGGGGGACTCTGTGCACAGCTCCAGAGGGAACTGCAGCTGGTCCTCGTTCTCGGCTGTCACTGTTACCGAAAACGAGAGAGTGCCCAGTAAGGCCAGGATGGGCACAGTCCTGTCCCCGTTCCTCTCCCAGGCAGGCGAGAAGTTGAGGTCGCACAGAAAACATTCACTGCACCACAATCGTAGCTTTGCGTAAAACCCCTAACCAAACTGCCACTCTTCAGATTCCTCATTTTGACGTTCTGTCCCTGACTCGGCTAAAACCCTGAGGTGAGACAAAGTGACAGGAGCGCAGCTTGGAAGGTTCCGGGTGGTTGAATGAAAACGCTAAACATCCAGCAAACCAAAAGCGTCAACGTAACATTTGAGCCAAATCGGCGAAGGAGCTGTTACTCCAGGCCAGGAGGACACTCACCTTTCATGACCATTTTATCTCCTCCGAGTCTCCCGTTCTCCTGGGCCAGGTCCTTATCGAAGCTCATGGCAACGGCAGTGACGGCCACCTGAGGCGAAGGGTAATTTACGTTAGCTCAATCTGCACGCACTTTTATAAAACCTCATTAAAGTTACCAAAAAGAACCTTAAAACAAATCTTAAAAGGTGCAACAGCAGGAAAGATTCCCAGATCGGAATGGGTTAAAGGCTCAGTACCTCGGTTACAGCGGTTACTAAAATAACTGACGAGCCGCAGACTGTCTGGCAGTCTGGTCACACAAGGAAAAAGCTGGAGGTATCTATTCTACTCACTCATCTCCATCCGCTACATTTAAGGGTTCACAATGAGACACTCCACTTTTTAGCTAAATATCCACACTAAAATATTGCAATTTAATTTAAACTGAATAATTTTTTTAAATAATAATTTAGAATTAGTTTTTGGAACCCTCTGGAAAACCCACCACCGCAGAGCAGGTGGAACCCCACATTGCAGAGTGCGTGGAACCCCCCATCGCAGAGCGCGTGGAACCCACCTGAATTAGCTCCTCCTCCGGCACGGCCACTGCGAAGTTCAAATGGCACAGACAGCAAGGGATCATGGAGCGCAGCTTGAAGTACAGACTCTGCAGTACAGACAGAGAGACACTGACATTCCAGCCTTGCAGAGTCGGAGCAGGTCGTCCTTTACATGAACCGTGTTTGGTACAGTGGTCACCCGCATTCTGCCAACTTCCGGAACCCCAGGCCCTGGACACACAAACACTTCTAACACCAGGGCTGTATTACAGCAGAGTTTAGGGGAAATGGATAACCAGTGTGTGGTGCTGACCTTGAGCAGATTCTCACAGACGTCGTTAAAAATCTTGTTGAGTCCTTGGTTGGTCATGCTGATGTTGTTCAGCCGGAATACCCTCACCGATGTAAACATCTGGAAAACAGAAATGTAACCGAGGCTGAAGGCAAGGCCCAAACGCTGTTCACAGAACCTCGCAAGGCACGGCACGGCCTTACCTGTATACTAGACGTCCAGTTGTAGATCCCGGGCATTATCTCAGTATTGCAGCTGTAAAAACCTGCCGGGTGGGAAAGATAGGAGAGAGCAGTGGATTCGAAACATAATAATAAAATATGCAAGACGTTTTAGACACAAGGAGCGTTTACGGGACCTGAGAATGTGGTCAGCCGTCAGGGGATTTTGGGACATTAAAAAGTGACATCACACAGCGGTCGCTCAGTTCCACAGAGGCATCCGCATTCTCTTTTCAGAGCTTTGTTTTTATAAACTGTGAGAAAGCTCATTACAGAAAAAGGCCTAGTGGACAGATGGTCACCGTCACTTTAAAAAGCACTTGGGAAAAAAAAAGCAGCGCTGGTCAGATTCTCAAAACGAAGTAATGTGCTGAGGAGTTCTGTGCTAAATGCGTTTTGGGGGTGGAAGGACAATATTCGACTCTAACTCTCCCACGTACTGGCTGCCTGGGAAAGCCTAGTAAGCCAACCCCACACGCTCTAATTTGTAGTTGTCAGAGAGTGGGGCCTGTGTGCCTGGTTGGCACTGGGCTATGGCGTTGGGGATGATTCCGGGGTGTGAGTGTGAGAAGTCGAGCTGGATCGTAGCTTTGATTCAGGTAACCTCTGCTTCACACCACTGTAGCAGGCTTTGGAGACGCAAGGCCCACACAGGGGGGCGTACCTGCGGGCATTGGCGAATCGGTGAGGAGAGAATGGATGTCTTCCACTGCGTCCGTGTCGTCAATCTGTAGGAACAAGAACACTGCCGCTACTTCTCATTTCCCTCGTAGCGCAAGTCACACATGGGCGTGTATGCATCAGGAAGGTTCCTACCAGCCACTTCATAAGTTGGATAAAACAGGAATTTTAAATGCATTACACACGCCGGGTGGTTTTTAATTTAAGTATACTTTATCTTTTTACAGATTGCGCTGAAATAGATAGCATTTTCCGGTGGGAATTTTTTTTTTAAAGAAAAACTTTGGAAAATGACTGTAGACAGAGAGCAAAGAAGGTGAAGAAGGCTTGCGGGACACGCGCTGAGTTACGCCAACAGTAAAACAGATTCATGCCTTAAACTGTTTATTAAGTTAGAGGAAATGGGAGGAAGCACACAGAAGGAAATGCTTTATTTAATCAGGGCCCCATGCTGCAGAGCAGGCCTCCGCCACTCACTCCGCAGCTTCGACTTACTTCGAGGACAAAGGCGTCCTTCTTTCCGTGGGACAGGTCCAGCTCCAGTACCTCGTCTGAACTCTCTGACTGTGACCTGAAGAGCCTGGAGCGTTGGCGGGGCTCCGGGATGGGCGACCCGATCACCTCCTCGATTATCTCCTGCAAGGGGGCCCAAACCAAGCGGAAACCGGCGTTTCACCGCCGTCAGAGTTACGCTGGATGCCAAAGAAACGCCTGCCTTTCCTAGACCACCCAAGCCAGGATCTAGTTCAGCAGGAACACTTACAATTTTCATTCTAGTAGCTAAATTATAATTCATTACTCCAGATGATCGAGTGCTCAGTGTTTCACTAATAAGACAGACCCTGAAAATCTGTCGGATCACGGCACTGCAGGAACAGGGCAGGCATCCTCTGATCTGGCCGATGGCTGCTAGAGAATAGTATCGGGCTGCTTGCGGTGTTAATGAGCTCGATCGCATTGTTTGGCAGGGAGACATGAACTTCACAAATACCAAATTTTACCAACAACAGTGTCGCAGTGCTCTCCAAGACAATACTGACATCTGAAAAAACATCTTGGTAAATTCATACGTAGCACACGAAAGACAAGAAGAAGAACTGATCACAAACGCCAGAATCGTTTTCATTTCATCTGCACATTTCACTTGGAACGCATTAGTTTAACATACGGTGCCAGTTTGGAACACAGACATTAATGTGATTTAAGAATATTTAACATCCTCTAATCCAGTTATATGCACACACGTGGTGTTCAGTGTGGTGAATTGTGAACACAAGACAATAAAATGTTGAAGTGGAAGTACAATCTGACTTAAATAAAAACATTTTTTTTTTTAAATGCTACAATAGCTATCCCCACAGCAAACCATTTTACTGGAATAACACTTTAAAATCAGCAATCCCACAGAGTGAAGAAGCCTGGCTTTTTAGTGGTAGTGGAAATCTTAAAAAATCTTTCCCTTAAAAGCACACACATACAGGTACACCCTGCGGAAAAACCCTCCCCATATAATTAGTAAGGCAAAATAATTATAAAGGTAAATAAAACATTACCATTTAATCCCAGATACTGTTAACGGGACAAACGCATATCCTTACGGATACCTGTGAGACCGTAAAAATAAACGCAAGCCACGGCATGCTAAAAGTGGCAGATAAACAAGAATGCCCATGCTTCAAAAGTACCGTATAAATGCCTCTGAATGCCTCGGGATCCAGTGCAAATAATTTCTTTGTGCAAGAAAAAAAAAAAGAAAGAAAAGAAAACAAAAACAGCTTTGTTAAAATTCTGAAATCTTTTACACGGGCCGTATTACTTACACAAAAAAAAGCATTGATTTGCTGTAATGAAATACCGCCGCTGTTGGAACCGGCTAACCCGGGATCCGCAGAGTCTTGGCTCTCACACTCCGCCCTGCGCTCCAGGCTCCACTCACCGGAGGCTGGATCTCGTACAGATCTTTGTTTTTGGCGATGGTGTCGTTGATCTTCTTCTGCATGTTGGAGATGTGCTGCTCGTAGGCGATGTCGCTGGGGGTCTTCCCTGCGATCTGGATCCCTCCCGGGGCCGGCAAGGCCGTCAGGTACACCCCCGTGGCAGACTGTGGAGACAAAATACATCCTGATACATGTGGCAAGGCTAACGCAAAGTGAGGGAGAGCCTGTAAACGCGGTTTGGTTCAGTCATAATTCATTACAATAACTCCTCATAATTGCCCATATAAGTAGACTGAAGGAAACGTGAGCAAACCTATACTGCTTAAACCTGTACTCCGTTTACACCGATACTGTTTATAGCTGTACACCGTTTTACATACCGGAAACCAACCTTTTTGTCTGTTCCCCCCCACACTCACCGCCAGCCCCACCAGCATGTTCTCCCCCACGCTGATCTGGATGCGCAGGCCAAACAGCGCGTTCATGCCCCGCAGCTTCAGCTTGTTCATCAGCTGGGTGTGCAGCTCGTACTCCATGAAGGGCAGCAGGTTGCTGATGGCCATGGCGTTTACCTCTCCCTGGGCCTTTTTCTTCAGCCGGCACAACCTGACGGGGGAAAACATGTGACACCTTTACCTGTTAGCTTTAACCTGTAAGGCTCTCCGAAGTTAACCCCCCCCCCCCTTTGAATTAAGTGCCGCATCGGAAATCAAACACAGGCCTGCACAGGAAAACACTTGCGATTTGAAATACAGGCCACATTAACAGCACTTTTATTAAGCTCATTAAATCAGAGAAGGTGGTGCCTTGTTTGCCCTGGTTTACGGTACCTGGCCTGGATGAGGCAGCCCTTCCCTGTGACTGCCGCCTCCACGGGCAGGTCTATAGTGGTGAAGAGCACGTCCGGGACCTTCTGTCGTCGACAGTTGTAGCAGTACGTGAGGTTTGCAGGGAAGGGCATGTTCAGCTCATCGTAGGGAATGTGGCAGAAGCCACAGCTAGGGGGCGACGGCTCCTCCAATCTGCGTTGCCAGAGGAAGACCACAGGAACGTTACAAGTCATCCACTTAGCATTTATTTTATACTGCTAAGACACACACACACACACACACACACACACACACACACACACACACACACACACACTTATCAATCATCTTAGCGGAGCAGCTTAGCAATTTACTTAGCATTGTATTCTCCATAATATTTATATAAAAAATAGGCATACATACATATAATTACATTGTGTGAATGTATATGTATATAATTATTTATTTATTTTTCAAAATAAATGAAATTTATGTAAAATTACAACATGAAAACTTAGATGACAATGGACAAAGAGAATCATTTAAACATCTACACCATGAACATAACAACATACTTTTCACATTCCATTAGAGAAATAATTTTTTTAGTTAGTGAGTAACAAACTGGAACCCTTCCTGGTCACATACCAAAAGCGTATTAGTAGAGTTAGGCCACGGTGGACCCTGTGTCCCGCAGCGCGGCTCTGTAACCTACCCTAATGAAGCAGAACTATCCTTGCTCTGAAGGAAAATATCAAACTCGCCCTTCTCTGACCCTGTGGACAGAGAGGCCGGTTGCCGTGACAACCTGTGTTCACTGTAGCTGTCCAAACAGCCGTCCTGCATGAACTTGGGGTTGAGGATGGCAGCTGTGCCCGACGCAGACAGGATGCACACCTCCTCGCTGCAGAAATGGGGACAGAGACGGGATTAGGATGAGCCGAAGAGCCACGCCCCGTATGTACTGACCCGGGAGGGTCTTACGCCCGGGAAGTGTTACCAGATGCTGGTGGACTCGCTGTAGCCCACCACCGCGTGGCAGCCCAGGGCTTTGGCGTGGGACTTTATCTCCTGTCGAATCTCCTCCCACCAGGCGTCCCGCGTCTCGGGTTCATCTGAAAGACAGGGGGGGGGGGGGGTGATGGTGTCAGACACGGGGGGGTGGAGCGTTGCATTGCGTGCTGCTGGTGGTGAAACTGACTGAATGAGAGGGGATGTCTCAGCGGCTAAACTGCGTAACAAGGGCATGTCACCTGTCAGTCACTCAAAGCGCAGATGATGATGGCACGCTGCGAGTTGGGTTTTTTCCGCTTTGTGAACACCTGCGTATCCGTGACGGCTTGTCACGTCAACGTTTAGTTGGCAACTCAAAGGGGAGATGAGAGGAGCAGTTGCTGGGGCTGACTTGGCGGATTTCATTAAGCACTGTCATAGTTGCTACTTAATGAAAAAACATTCAGTTTGAACACTGGCTTTCAAATCGCCCATTTAAGGCATCACAAACACACAGCAAGAACTTATAACATTTGGCATCAGTACAA
>JAOVYW010000001.1:2482612-2499529 GCA_025775045.1 Hiodon tergisus
ACTGAGATAGACAGCTTATGACCCTCACTGCAGTACACTGAGATAGACAGCTTATGACCCTCACTGCAGTACACTGAAATAGAGAGCTTATGACCCACTCTGCAGCATGAGCCTTCCTCCTCACTGTAGTACACTGAGAGAGAGCTTATGACCCTAACTGCAGTACACTGAGATAGACAGCTTATGACCCTCACTGCAGTACACTGAGATAGACAGCTTATGACCCTCACTGCAGTACACTGAGATAGAGAACTTTTGACACACACAGCATCAGGAGCCTTCCTTCTCACTGTTGTACACTGAGATAGAAAGCTTATTGTCCTCACTGTAGTACACTGAGAGAGAGAGCTTATGGTCCTCACTGCAGTACACTGAGATAGACAGCTTATGACCCTCACTGTAGTACACTGAGAGAGAGCTTTTGACACACACAGCATCAGGAGCCTTCCTTCTCACTGTTGTACACTGAGATAGAAGGCTTATTGTCCTCACTGTAGTACACTGAGAGAGAGAGCTTATGGTCCTCACTGTAGTACACTGAGATAGACAGCTTATGACCCTCACTGTAGTACACTGAGATAGAGAGCTTATTACCCTCACTGTAGTACACTGAGATAGGCAGCTTATGACCCTCACTGTAGTACACTGAGAGAGAGAGTTTATGACCCTCACTGTAGAACACTGAGAAAGACAGCTTATGACCCTCACTGTAGTACACTGAGATAGAAAGATTATGACCCTCACTGTAGTACACTGAGAGAGAGAGCTTATGACCACACAGCATCAGGAGCCTTCCTTCTCACTACAGTGCACTGAGATAGAAAGCTTATGACCCTCACTGTAGTACACTGAGAGAGAGCTTATGACCCTCACTGTAGTACACTGAGAGAGAGCTTATGACCCTCACTGTAGTACACTGAGAGAGAGAGCTTATGACCCTCACTGTAGTACACTGAGAGAGAGAGCTTATGACCCTCACTGTAGTACACTGAGATAGAGAGCTTTTGACCCTCACTGTAGTACACTGAGAGAGAGAGCTTATGACCCTCACTGTAGTACACTGAGAGAGAGAGAGCTTATGACCCTCACTGTAGTACACTGAGAGAGAGAGCTTATGACCCACACTGCAACATGAGCTGCCACTGGCCAAACAAGTCTTGATTTGTGGTTTAGATGATCGGACTCAAAGGCAAATGTGCCCTGCTGTTCGACACGGTGATACTTAACCATTGCTTAAAACCGAGCTAGCTTTTTCTCGGGTTTCCTCATTTTATTTTCCCAATACAAATGAATGACTTTATATTCCCACCCTGTGTGTGTTCAACCAGGCAATGTTAATAAATGTTTATAGTTGAATGCGGGTCGCTTGGTTGCCTCGAGGTATCGGGTGTTTCAGACGGAAAACTTTGCGACAAGCCTCGCACATGCCTTTTATACTTGCCATGCTGTACTATACTTACTTGTGTATTTTTTCGTCTCCATATCTAAAAAGCGATCTGAACTTTGTTCAAAACAAGATCGTTTTACGGCCGGCTCTGTTTAGAGAGATGTGGCATGAATATTTCAGGGAGCTTGGTTTGTGGGCTACTGTACCCCAGCCTAGGGTTCTGCCTTGCTCTGGTGTACCGTGGCACAGATATTTATTGAAATGACACCAATGAAATGTGAATTAATTGAGCAATATAGGTCAGATCGATAGTCAAAAATCATTCTACTGTAAAGAGCTGCTTTCTCACATTTGTAATTTACAGTGAAGGGCACTTTCCCTGACGGCTTGTTTACATCTCTTCCTTCACTGATGTCTGATGCGGCTGATACCTTATTTTTAGAACCCAGTACTGAATAGATTTATTGTGAGGTTGATTATAGTATTCACGCGTTGGTTTTTTATAACGATAATCAGTGTTTTGGTTTGAGGTCTACAAGTGCTAATTTATCTGTATAGTTCCAATGGAAAATGATTGAGAAGCCCGGTCATGAGGGAAATCTGAAACGTCCCACAGTTGATCAGCGGGCCATCTGGTGCGGTTTCATTCTCGCCGTGTCACGCAGTGCGGACGGCACAGATTGGGGGATTAAACAGACAAAGGGGAAGGTGGATGCACCGCTGGCCACCGGCTAGAGCAGTTGCCCCGCCGGTGAGTCACGTGACCGGCCAGTCACCTGACAGGTCATTAAAATAAGCGCAGAGGATGGATCATGCAGCCGGATTATAGCTCTAATTAACTTTCGTTTGCCCTCCTGGCTATGTAGTATGATGAAGATTTTTCTATTTGAATTCTGCTACTGGCTTCAGCTTCACCTAGAAGGGGCGTGGCTTGCTCCCTGATTGAGATGCAGCACTGGTTGTCTCATCTCCTCTCGGGTGGGGTTGTAGACGGGGAGAATGACCTTGTCTTATTGTTGGCATGTTAAATTGATGGGCAGGACACAAAGAAGGAGGCTGGACATTGTGCCCCTTATAGCGTATAGAGTATGATTGGTCTTAACCCTCTCCATCGAATCGTTGTCCAAATGACAACCGTTAGGTGGGAGAAAATTGCTGGGAAGTGTTGAGGACTATGACGACTGGTGTGGATTTTGGGTTCTGGATCTGATGGAGGATGTGTCATTCATCCCCTCAGAGGGCTTGCTCCTCTCTGTCTCAGTCCCCTCCAGGCCATGCTACTCATTTGACCGGTACTGTAGGGGCACCGTTGTGATGACCCCTACAGACACCTACAGATGACCAGACACTCCTGCATTACACAAACTCCAAACAGCCGATGTGTCAGTCCGGTTGTTGGTAATACAGGAAAGCTAATGAAGGCCAGCACAAAGCTCTAAAAAAGGATAATCTTTCCAGAAAGAAGGCTACTGAAATCGAATACATGTATTGTTTATGGGATGCTCATAAATGTACAAAGACACAAATATTTTGGAGTCAGACGTCCATAATCAGTGTCTGCAAGCATTTTCCTTTCCATTTTAGAAATACGAGAAGCGGAATTAAATATTCCTGCATCCGTTACTGTATTGAAAAGCTCTTTGTCACTGTCTGCTGAAAATGTGCCAATGTAGAGCACAAACACAAGACACAACTTTTGTGTGAGGGTGGTTTCCTAGCTAGCTTGTCTGTATCGTGTCCAGAAGCTTCCTCGTGAAATACAACGCAACCTTCCACGACAGGGTTGAGACCAGGTAGCGAACGGAACGCCTCAAGTTATTTATCGCCTGCACCCAAACGTTCACGCTTAATCAAACTGCTTGGCGATTACTGTATATAGTCAGGAGCAACCTTCAAGGCCAATGAGGTGTTCCTTCACTGGTGCTCACAATGATTCACATGCGGTCCACGCGCGCTGTCCATTGCTCTTTAGCTACAAGCTGAGAGACGTGACAGTGTTGTTGAAGAGTAAGGGCAGACCTGGGAATCTACTTTTGGAGAGAACATGTAAATAGTTTCCGCCAATGTAATTAAACGTAATTATCTCAATTATTTAGCCTTACCCTGCAATGGCTCATTGACGCAATAAGACAGAATCATCGTGTGTCATAGCAGAAGCGACTAAATAATTTTCTCTCGAGCTGAAATAAACCCCAGAGAAGAAGCATTTAAATTGTGAGAGGAACTCCCAAAGGTCTCATTTAGAGATTGTCTTGTATGTAAATAAGGCAGCCACCCTAACAGGGCTGTTTAATGGCGGTTACGGGGGCTGCAGGTGGAGAGTATGCAGAAACAGATGTTCGCACCAGGATCGACATGCACTTTAGCCATTGGCTTCCAGCCAGGCAGCTAGCACCTCTCCAGTGCAAAACCAGGCAACCATTTTTATTTATTTATAAGTTGTTGTCTACTGGTGAGTGGTCTTTTCGTGGAATTGTTTTGGAAGCATTATCTAGTGTGCAAAACCCCTGACTTCCTTAGCTGTAAGTAAGCATTCATTGTATCTCTCAGACAAGCTGCACCACAACGGCTTCTAAGTAATTCAATACGTTCCTTCTGACGAGAAGTCCTCTCAGGCAAGAACTTTGAAAATATTATGGATGTTCATTAGTTACCGTAGGTGCAGCTTTTCTGCCAATTCCTTTGCTGGAAGTCCCGCTGACTCTGCTGTTTTGTAATCATTCACTATGTGCTGATTAACACTGATTGACAGATGAAAACTAATCCTCAAATTGCGTGGGATGTGACAGTGTAAGTGTAATTTGTGTAACACGACAGTGCTGTTCTTGGATCAGTGTACAGTTTGATACAATTTGGAGAAACCATTCAGCATGTCACTGTTAACACTGGGTACGCAGAGCGTACACAAAAAGAGAGAGACACAAACACACTGGCAGACACACGGGCACACGCGCGGATAAAGAACGTTTTCTACAGACGGTATGTGCTGCTCGGTCTGTGACATTCCACCGGACATAACTGACACCCGATTGACTGCTGCCGCGTTCCGCCATTGAAACACAAAGGGCCCGTTACCCCGCTGTCGCTCGCAATCACATCCAGTGTCTTAATCACAGCGATGAAATATGCTCCCGTAATCGAGTGCCTAGGGAGATCGCAGACATCGATGGAGACGTGGTCCTTCCTCACCTATCCGCTGCGAGGGACGGCTCCCTTTGCCCTCTCTCCTCTGCACAGTGGGGAGTGTTATAAAAGTACGGACTGCCATCAGAGATGTGGAGTCAGATGGAACGGGGGGAATCTTTCTGACTCACAGATGATTTAATCATGGCTCTGCCATATTTTTCTATGCGTAAAGATTTCTTCCACCTTTTTCTCGGTACAGCATGATACAACACGAGAGAATATTTTTCCCAAGCTGCTCTAATTTAGGAGATTAATGAACCGTACACTCCGGACTTCATTATATAATGTTCCCCAGTGAATGTGTTTTGTGTATGGAGTGATGCTTATATCCAGGGTTTAAATTCTCTTAAATTTCCCCCCTCCCCCACTGCAGGTCTTATTCCTCTCTTTTCAAATAAATATTCGGAAATTTTTTTTTTTAAAGATCCTTTTTGATAATATGTATTTTTTAAAAGATCAGTTTGTGATAATATGTACTTTTTTAAAGATCCTTTTTGATAATATATTTTTTTAAAGAACCTTTTTGATAATATGTACTTTTTTAAAGATCCTTTTTGATATGTTTTTTTTTAAAGATCCCTTTTTGATAATATGTTTTTTTTTAAAGATCCTTTTTGATAATATGTATTTTTTTAAAGATCCCTTTTTGATAATATGTATTTTTTAAAAGATCCCTTTTTGATAAAATATATTTTTCTTTTCTTTTCAAAGAAGGTCAATCCAGGAGACACCACAGCTGTAGAGTGTTGTTTTCATACTTTTTTTCTTTATTTCAATCTGGTGCACTGAGATAGAGAGCTTACGTCCTCACTGGACAGTGCACCCAAAATTAGGAGCAATGTGCTGTTTTTGGAAGACTCATGTGAAAAGCCTTACATATCTGCAATTAGTTTAACTGGGGATATTGCCAGGCGATGCGTTTTCTTTCAGGCAACGCTGTAATCTGATGCTATCATGCGGTGATGTAAGTGTAAGTGTGGTTGGGTCGGGATGACAGCGGTCCCTAGGCTGATGTCACACGCACGCGGCCGTTGTGATCGTTCGTGTGACCAGCGGCAGCCCTGCTGGCCACAGTTCCGGGCTGACATCACACCACTAATGTGTGGAAGTGAGCTTCAGCTGGCTTGACATCTCAGAACTGAAACTGTTTTTAATGCATGTTTGTGAACAGGTTTGGGGCTGGGCAAATTGTTGTTGGAGAATGTGAATTAAGCATGGCGTCTTTACTAGTTTATTAAACTACATTCCAAATATATATGCACCTCCTGCTTTATGTTGTCTTTCAAACGTTACAGATATTTCTTCAACCATGTATAATCTTAAAATGTGGGCTACTAAAAATTTACCCAGTAGACTACTATACAAATTAATTTGTTCTGTCCGCTCCTGTAAACACACACATGTAAGCTCAGTCAGGCACACACACGTACACGTACACTGAAAAGGGCCAGACACAGAAAGGGGGCGGGTAAAGAAAGGGGTGGGCACACAGAGGGGGCAGGCTCACAAAAGGGGCATGGTTCATAAAGGGGGCGGATACAGAAAGGGTCAGGCGCCCAAATTTATGTGCACGCAGCATCCGAAAATTAAACCCTGTAACAGCACATGCTGCAGGTGTCCTGCTATGTGGGAGAGATTTACAGTGACATCAGAGAAGGAAAGAGTGGAAGACTGGCAAGGGGGAATTAGAGAGGTTACAGGGAGCAGGCTGTGTATTCACCCTGTCAGTCTGCTCTTGAGTGACAGCGTTGGGAAGGCACGGTGCATCTCTCTCAGCACCATTGCCACAGCACAGTAATGTATCAATGGTCTGCCTTCAGGACGCAGAAGACGGGAATTGTGGGTCGAGACAAAGGTTGCTGCTCTCCTTCAGCAAGCGTGTTTCTCCAGAGCTTAAATTCTCAAAGTTTTCCTCCCAAAACCCCCGTGGTAAAAGGCAGGTTAAAGCGAGCAGGTTCCCAGCAGCCGATGTTCAAAATCCTGACGTTGGTTGTGTGGGTGATTACTTTTCGCAGCTTTATCGCAGAGTGCTGTCACCAGTTGGCTAAGACTCCGGTAGTAAGGCTTGGTAGTAAGGGTCCACATTTGGCATTCCTGCACAGCCATTCATTCTCGTCGGGCTGTCAAACAACCCCCCCACCCCCCAACCCCCCATTCACGCGTTATGTCTCATGTCCCATCTCTCATTTCTTGACCACTAAAGAAGATCTGACCAACCTGTGGTGAAAGGATAATCTCAGTTTTTTTCTCTCGAAGATTATGTTGTCTGTTATTTTAAATGAGAAAATCTCCCAGAATTAGCTATCCCTTTCCTGACCTTTGCCAGTTTTAGAACACACTGCCCGTCTCACACTTTGTTGTATTATTTGAGCTGAAAGGTTAATGGTGTCTGAGTGTGGTTGCTTGCTCTTTTTGGAACACATGACAGTCGGTTGAGACAAAATAATTGGTACCTCAACATTTTTAGGGATGCTATTTGTGAGGTTCGAAAATAAATGTTAAGTAAATTTGTAAAAACCTAAAAACAGACACTCAGACCAAGAAAACAACAGAATCACCATCTGGTAGCTGATGTGCTGTCTAGTTATTGGAGTTGTCAGATTATCTTTGATTTGCTTTCCATGAGTGTGAATACAAAAGACTCTCCCTGATTTCATACTGTCTGCCTAGGTCACGGCGCTTTATGAGCTGCTTGGAGTTTCTGACCTCAGTCACACTAACATTGCAAAACCTCTGACGATTTCAGCTTCAGACCATTCCTCTGGTTATGCCTCCCTTTAAACAGTTTTTATTCCCCCCCGGTGTCTAAACTAAATTGAAATGGGTCAAACATATTGGCCCGGGTGTCGGATGGTCGTAGCGCAAGAGTTTGTTGCTGCCTTGCTCTGTGCTTCATGCTGTTAATTGTTGCATTGTTAATGTCAAACTTTGAGCTGTGCATTCGTTCAAAACACAAGTAGCCCAGGGCAAATCAATTAGCATGTCTAAATGAAATTCTCATTTGCCAGAGCATGCTCCTAAACAGCATGGGATGCTGGGAAAAAGATTAAAGTGCATCATCTGCTATGTGTTTATTTCTGTATTTGTGTGGCGAGTGGAATCCATCATCCACCAGATTTTTCCAGTCTTCCATCGACTCAAATGGTTTTTGGTGGGATTGTGGCTGTTTTTCTGGGAACGGCACTTTTGCACCCTGGCAATGTAGGCTATTGTTAGACCAATCCGTGGTTCCCCGTTAACAAGGGCGGCTCCTCCCTTTGTGAATTCCCTCGGCTCTAGATTTGTTTGCCTGTGAAGAGCCTTGCCACCTCCACTGTCTCCGTCCGAAGGGGAGGCTGATCTCCAGGACTCCAGGGGCGGTCAAAAACAAACGACGAACCACAAGCGTCCTTTCTTAGAGCTCACACCCACGCCCAGACACCCACAAAGAGAAATCCCCCAACAGGGGCAAAACCTAAATCCTCAGCGACAGGTTCCTGCTGGGCTAGGAGCAAGTGGCCAGGCCATGTGCACTACGGTCCACTACCCTTGGAAGGCAGCAGATCTGGCCTTAGGGAGCAGGTAGCCAGGCAGAAGAATAAGCCCCCGAAAGGTAGTCAACGAGCTTGTTGAGATTCTGAAAAAAAAAAACTATTGTGTTGATAAGTTACCTATCAAATGCTAGCTACCAAGTTAACAACAACAGACAATTGTTTATTGAATTTTTAAGCAGTTGACGGATTGAGCCTATCCATCCAACGGAACAAAAAATAGAAATAAACGGCTAACAAGTAACCTTTATAATGTTTTGTGATCCCTAGCCCTCAGATCGAAATGCCAGGCTTCATATTAACAACGTGAGGGGAAATTTTTCTTGACTGGCCAGGAATATGTTGTACACGCCATTGGGGCCAACTTCACCTCGCCGTACCAGTGCTGGTGCCTATGGGCTACTGAGAAACTCGTTCCACCTGGCTTTTGAATTTTGTACAGATTTAAGCTTTTTCACCAAGGCTTGAAAATGTTATGCGTACCTAAGCCCCATTATTTTTGTTTTTCCGGGAATTTATCTGGGTTTATTTTTAAACAGATAAGACATGAGAAAATAGGTTTATGAAATTAAAATGCATAAATCGGAGGGGAAATCTTGAATTTATTTTGGAGAACAGGTACAAAATGTGTTGTAAAGGTAACATTCTTAGTTATCGTAACCTGTCAGAGACATTACAATTAATTTAAACTGTAACATTAATGTTTCAGCCTGTATGCCACACAGTCAATGCTGACCAATTGTAAAGTTCACCTTACTTGGGGAAAAATCACTAAGAGACGGTAGTCATTATAACCTGTAAAAGTTATAAATCAAATCCACAACTTCACTCCTATTGTATAAATGTATCGTTTGCCAGCTAACGTTAGCAACACACACAACCACGATTAATGTTATAAAGATAAACGTTTCAGTTTCTGGCCAACAATACGACCAAAAGTAACAAAAAAAAAATTCAATTAAAATATGCTAGTGCTAATTTGCTTTTGCTTTGAAGCAACTGTTAGATTTAACATGCTTCCTCGATAACTTACTGAGCTTGTTTAAAGAAGCAGTCAAAAATGTTTTTAAATCCTGCGTGATTGTAACAGTTTTTCTCTTTAGCCCCCTATACTACAAAGGGCACTATATACTACTCCATATGTTCACAATGTGTTATTTCACATTAACTAACCCACACACATTTAAAGAAATAAAGTATATGGGAGATTCAAAATGTATAGATTTTTTTGGTGAAAATCGGTTTAAGCTGAAAATTGTGTGAAGTTTCTGCATGTCTGCTGATGTTGTGCTTGGTAAGAATAGTAATGTTTTCTGGGGGAACTCTGCTGCAGAGGCTAGAGTAAATACAGGGGTCTCATTCCGCGTGCAATGGGAGATGGGTAATCTTTAAGCCATGTTAAGCGATCCAGGCTGGGGGCCTTTGTGGATGGACAAACCCAACGATTGTGTGTGGGGAGGGGGGAGTGAGATCCTCTGTTAGTGTATACAAGCGTGTGGTTGCATAATGTAAAGCCTCAATAGACTGTTCCCACTGTTTTTTTGAGGGGGGTTGTGGTTGAAGGAGTAATGTTCCCTGTAGAATGATGTTGTTGTTGACATTTGCTGAGCTGATCCAGTTGAGGTAGTATTAGCTTCAGATGGAGTGCCCACCTGAGCACACTAAACAAACAGCCACGATGGCTGAGAGGAGGAGAAGGGGGAACAGGTTGTGGTGCTGAATCGCTAAAACTGAAAACCCTGGCTTCTGTGCAGGCCGCCAGGCAGAAATGTGAATTTTAATGTACGTTAATAATCACATGGTATTGAGACAAGAGGCTGGGAGTCATTAGTGTTTCACACAGTGGTAACTGGGACAAGGGTTAAACAGAGATTCCTCTTTGTCCCTCAGTGTGGGACCTGAACATACATTCATCCAATCACAGGCAATGGAGGCTTTAAGATTAAAAAGTCTCTGTGCTGGGGCTGTTTTGGTTGGGGCGAAAGCCCTTTAAACATGGGAAGGATGATCCTTTCACGTATCTCTGAGGACAGGACTCTAGGAGCCCGGTGATGTTTATATTCAGCTGCTGGGAAACAGTGGAGTAAACCTGCATGCTCCCTGGCTCTGTCTGTCTCATCGCTGTTGAGCCCCGCTAGATCTCTAACGCGCAAAAGCCGGATTTAGTTTTTTTCCCCCCGTTACAAACATGTCTTTTTTCCCCCACACTAATACTCTCAGGAATGGAAGCGCAGACACCGGGAAGATGGTCTAAGCAGTAAAATCTCTGATTAGATGACTTCTGTTCTGTGTTGGTGACAATGAGAGGGCACTATCACTGCCTTACTGCACGTTAATTATTTGCTCAGAGGGTGGAGGCGTGCCACTCAATTGGAGGAGGTTGAAGAGTATAAACTAATTAACCAGACAATGGACTATAAATACTGAATGCAGATGTGGTTAGTTTTTTTTTGCTCTAGTTACACAAACCCAGGCACTTAGATGTCCAAACTGAGCTTTCTTGTGCTCCAAGGGGCCTGGGAGTGGAATGCAGTTATTCAATGCACTGAGGAGTTTGAAAAAAGGGTCAACGATAGGGTTAGTGTCGACTAGTAAAAAAGTGACCTGCTAAATCATGAAGTTCGATAGAGTCCAGCCACAAGCTCTCATTCACTCGATACCCCTGTAAGAGAAGGAGCCGGCTTCAGCGGAGCGCTCTCCCCTGAGACAAAGTGGGGTACGAACAGAATCTTTTAACACCTGCTGTCAAAATCCCCCCCTCGGTCTTTTTTGCCGCCAGCAGCATCTGAAGAAAAAAAATCGAGGCAGGGATTGAGGTCCTGTTGCATGCTGGGAGCAGGCAATGATCAGAACCTTTGGAAGCAGTTGCAACACCGTGGCTTTGCTGTCCGGTCATACAGGTCAAAAGTGGAGGGGAGGAAGAGAAACAACCTGAAGTCAAGTTGGAGGCTTGAGGTGTTCGCAACTGCCCAACAAAGCCAGCCTTAGTCTATGCTTTTAGGGTACTTTTAGGGTGTCAGCCATGTCCAGTCAGGCCCGGCGTGGCCATTCAAGGAGTGATCAGACGCAGGGAACTCGATTGCCTGTCGGTTGCCTGTCTCCGTCTATGGGGCAAACACAGGCTTTACATTCACTAATCAAATGAGAACTGTCTCTCTGTTTAAGCTTAATGGGTAGCACCTGAGTGGTTTGTCATAAAGAAAACCACACTAAGATGTGTCCATTTGGTCTGGTTGAGTGTGTGTCTTTAAAGGCTGCCTGCTGGCCAGGCTTGCCTGTTAACGCAGCCCCTCAAGCTGCGTACCACCATCATGTTGACACGCTTTGGTTTAAGAGTATAATCTTTCTTACAGTTCAGTAGAAGTATTAAATTGTAAAACGCAGTTCATATGGAATTTTCCAGAATATCCATTAGCCTTTACCATGCTGAAGTTTGTACTACTCTCAATAATGCGGTTTCATTTTCATTCTATTATAATGTTCTTCTTTCTATAACTTTGAATATAGCTCGACATACATTTGAAACACAAAGTGTAGACGAATACATTCTTCAGCCACAGGTCCTGCAGAGAACAAAATGTGTGCCGGTGAGCAGGCTGTCCTTTAGCGGGATGGTAGCATTGTGATTACGCCGGTGTAATGCATTTTGGCTGGTTCTGCCACAGCTGGTTGGTTTTGAGGGAGCGGTGGGGAGGGGGGAGAAGAGTGAAGATGAGTGTTGTGAGTCAGCCATGGCCTGTCTCGGCCTGTCCGTCAACACGCCTCCCCATCAACGCCCCGGGAACTAATGCGGTTTGAGGCTCTTGGCCTCTCCGAGTGACGCAGGGGGGGTCGGTGCCAGGGTGATCCAAGTGCAGGAGAGAACAGGCGGGGGTCATTGTAGGTGACGGTGGCGGGCGGGGGTGTGGAGCTGGCAGGGATGGGAGGGGTGGAGAGCTCTGGCAGGTGGTAAAGGCCCACACAGTTCCTGCCCACAATAAGCAAAATGGTTCCAGACCTCAATGGATGGAGATGGGCCTGCTTAATAATGAGTGACACGGCCAGTGACAGGCATCAGCCTTCGACAGACAACAACAAAAAATACCCCCCCGATCCACGACTGACACATTCCGACCATGCACTGCACGCCAACATCTTAAATTTTGCTGCCTTGGCGACAACGGGGGGCACAGGAGGGATGCCCACTTACACGCGCCTGTTTGCCTGCCAACACCTATCCCTGTGCGTTCTTTGCATGTGCGTTCTCTACATAACCTGTCGCCTGTAGACTGTATGCAGTAGGTCGTATACAGTATTGGCATATATGTGCTTGTTCATTGTTGTCCCTCATTTCATAGCCTTCCAAAAAAGAAAAATTTATTTTGCTTAGATGGACCCTTTATCCAGGGCGACTTACACGTTGCACATTGTCCTGGCGGCCTTTACTTAGGTCATGGGTACAACAGCAGTAGTGCTTCCAGGATTTTAAGTGTGCAAACAGTTTAACTACTACTTTGCATTGCTCTGTGAGGTGCTAATTCAACAAGCTCAAACTTGCTATTGTAAAAAGGAATTCCCAGGTTCTTCACAATGTACAGGTTTTGCAGGTTCATTCTTGAGGGATGACTGGTGAGACATTAGGGTTAGGGCTCTTACTATGTTAGAACCTCTATCTGCCTCCTTGGAATGGAGAATACCACTCTTCTCCTATAAACTCTTCCTCACCCGTCATGTAAATAGGATTAAATGTAGTGAAAATTAAGAACGCAAAACTAACATAGCAACAAGAAAAGAGGGACGTATCCCCACTCTTCCGAATGCCCGGCAGAAACACACAGAAACCCCAACAGATGCACACTCGCTCACACACAAACACACGCACACACACACACACACACACAATTCTGCCCGACATGTTGAGAGAAAGTCGACACAGCAAAGTCACTAACTGCGCGTCGTTTTTGTTTCCCCATTTCGGTGTTGCTGTGTCGATGTACCCCAGTTCTACGTGTCTGTGCTGACCGGCCTGTATTGTGGAGGAGACCTCCGGCTTGCATGGTCAAATGTGCTTCCAATGTGCTTACCTTGTGCTCGCTGACTGCAGTCTTCTCGCCCAGTCCCATACAGGACAATGCTGATCTTCAACCCTGTCCGATCTAGTCAGAAAGGCCAGTTAGCCCAACCATAGGCCAGTTAACACAACCTTAAAACGAAATACTGCCCTTTTGGCGACAATTCCTCCTTGTTTTAACGCATTTGTTTATTTATGTAGGATTTCCTTTAGAGTAGAAGCATGGGGGAAGTTTGTTATTGATATCATCGGTTATGGAAACAATTTTAGTAGTATTCATCATCATTTGAATAACTTAGTCTTTATAAACATCAGTAAATTCAAACAACTCTCATGAACATATCTTTCTGCATTATAATTTCTTTAAGGTTAGGGTTAGGAGTGTAATGACCTCAACACTGTTTATTTTGATTCAGCAAATATTTAAACATCGTAAACGAATCCCCTTTTACTTCTTCCATTACACAGGTCTGAAGTTCCTTTGTATAGGCAGAAATTCTGCTGCAAAAGCTTGTGTTATCAGCCAACTCAATTATATCCCTTCGAAGTACCACCCGCATCGATAGAATTGAGTTTATTAAACAAAAATCAACAGAACACCTCAGTAAATCTGAAGCACTGTCGAAAATACATTTTGCAGTGAGCAGAAACAAAGACCTCCACTGCCAAGAAGAAATGTCACACAGTGAGCAAAAGTAAAGACCTCCAATACAGAGACGAAATGTCACACAGTGAGCAGAAACAAAGGCCTCCACTGCCAAGAAGAAATGTCACACAGTGAGCAGAAACAAAGACCTCCACTACCAAGAAGAAATGTCACACAGTGAGCAAAAGCAAAGACCTCCAATGCAGGGAAGAAATGTCACACAGTGAGCAAAAGCAAAGACCTCCAATGCAGGGAAGAAATGTCACACAGTGAGTTGGCCCCTGTTGTAGTGTGGGAAAAAATCCCTGGAGGACGGCTGTTTCTGAGATACTGGAGGATACCATGCACCTTTCGATCAAACCATGCTACAGTAGCTAAGGTAAAAAAAAACTGGCCACTGAGTTTATTTAGTTACAAAGAAAGAAGTAAGAACTGCTTATTAAAACCAACATTTTGAAATTCGGAAATGTACGTTTCACAAACATCTTGTAACAAACTCATAAAGAATAGCATGGCATGAGTTCGACCAGAGAGAAGTATGACATCAGCATATGTTTTGGTCATCAATCCGAACAAGTTGTGGAAAACCCGGAGAGTGCTCAGGCAGGAGGACAATTTGTTTATTTTCATGCTAAATCAATGCAAAATCCTGCCATCCAGAGGAACAGTTGGGTTGAGAAAGAGGAAGCGCTGGCGGATGGGACGCTTTGGACCGCCAATAAGCTAACCAAGGTTCGAAGTGCGTCGTCCGAGCCTTTTAGTGCTTCTTCAGAGCTCTGGATCTCTGAGGGCCTTGTCTTCAGGCAGAAGCTCTTTGTGTTGGAGGAAGACGTGATAGAAGAACGAGCAACCCAATGGAGTGGAGATTAAAGACCTGAAACAGGCTGTTTGTAGGCCATGTATAGTTCCAGTTGAGGGCCGTACACTCATGTAGACATTGCAAGCAAGTAACCTGAACATCCAAAGATCGCAGGCCAGGCTTAGATGAGCCATCCGATATGTGTGCTGAATGAATTAGTCACAAAATATTAATTAATTTGGTCATTATAGAATGATCCAATGGGAAATATGAAGAAGCTTCACAGTTATTATTTTATTTGTTACAGCCGGCTCTACAATTGGATTATTTTCAAATTAATCGTCATCCTGTTTATGTCAGAAAGTGTCTGAAAAAAACATTGTTTAAGTATGTATCACAATGACATCAAAAACGATGTTTTACACACAGAACAGTTAAAATTTTTGTTTACTTGATGAGTTGAAAGGAGCCCCCTAAACATAGTATTTAGGAAGGCTAATGGTGCCCTCCCAACCACAGTGGATTGCTGTTAGTTTGCCAGGGAGATTTTTGACAGGAGCTGAGAGATTTAGAATCTCAGAATGGTCTATACACTGCTATTAGAGTACTCTACAATCTCACATTCAGCTTGACATTTAGAAAGATCGGTTCTTCTGTCAGTACAGAAACGTGTAGATGGAAACTCCCAGGTCACACTGGTCCCTGCCCCAGTGGCAACGGGCCTCGATGCATGACCTCTGTCCCGTTCTTGTGTGTCAGACGTCTGGTGTCGCCTCCTTTGTTTGGTGTTGCTACAGTCTGTGCACTCTGAAACTAAATGCCCTGTCGTGTTTGCAGACGCCCCCCTCACCCCCCACAGGCGACGCTAAAAGCCCCGCCACCCCAAACGACTCGAGTTCCTTCACCCCCTCTCCCCACCTCTCCCTGCCCACGTGCCGGCGGGCGAGGGAGTCACGGAGAGGAGGAGGTGGGCAGATGCGGCCTCACACTGAGTTTTCTCCTTTCCACAGCGACTCCCACCCGCCGAGCTGTGCCCCGGGTGAGGCGGGGCAGCCCGAGGGCAAGGGGGAAGCACAGGATGGCGCGGGGGCCACGCCCGGCGGAGCGCAGGAGGAGGAGGAGGAGGGCGCGGGGGCCCGGGGGGGCGCGGGGCAGAAAGCCAGCCTGCACCACACCGCCTCTCCCATGAGAGTGAGGAGCAAGGGGCCCAGCGCCTGCACACACTCCTCCGCCCCCGACTACGAGCTCTCGCTCGACCTGAAAAACAAGCAGGTAGGGGCACGGGCGGGGGCCCTCACCGCGGCGACGGTTAGGGATGAGGAAGTGGTGTCGCTGGTGCGATGGCAAGGCTCTGAAGAGGAGGCGGAGCTCGGGCGCTCAATTTTGCCGCGGTGGAGGCGATGCGTTCGTATCTCCGTATCGCTCCAGGGAGGAGCCTCTGACCTCCATAATCGGATGCCAGTCTTTCTAAAGAGGGACAGTGACCCTCTGAAAGTCGGGCGTCTCTCTTTGTCAGTATGGTTTGTTTCTCCCGTCTCCACTGTGCTTGACAGCTCTGTTTAATCGTGCTCTATGCCACTTTTAGATTGCTCTCATTCTCCAGGGATTCAAGTCGATGCGCCACTTTGATTCGGAGACGAAATAGAAAAATCAAGTTGTTTTTTTCTTTCTTTTTTTTCAAGAAACCAGAATCCTATGAGGTTTAGAAATAACCTCAAACATACTTCTCTGGATGGTTCAAATAAGGCTGAAAGCTGGCGCATTGTCATGGTAACGGCAACTGCTAATATCCCCATTGCATGATTTCATCTCAGTTATTTTATTGCCACCTCTGACTGAGTGCACGGGCCACTCTGTTTTGGAGCCATGGTTTCCTCCTCTATTCTATCATTTTGTTTTCCTGAAATATGAAAAAAAAAAAACATATATATAAATATCTGCCTTGGTCAATGTGCTGGTTTAGAAACTGCTTCCTGCCTCATGCTAACCCTAACCCTGCTACAAGATGTCGTACACATCTGCCCAGTTGTACTCTATTATGTATGATGTACATTATGTCAGTAACCCATGAGATTTTGTGGTTTGGTCATGAAGCGTGTTTTCTGAAATGTGTGTGTTATTGTTCTACTGTCTGGTTTGAGCTTTGTTTATGAACGTGGAGCTTTGTTAATGAACGTGGAGTTTTGTCTATGAACATGGAGCTTTGTTTATGAACTTGGAGCTTTGTCTATGAACATGGAGCTTTGTCTATGAACATGGAGCTTTGTTTATGAACTTGGAGCTTTGTCTATGAACATGGAGCTTTGTCTATGAACATGG
>JAOVYW010000001.1:2510261-2533807 GCA_025775045.1 Hiodon tergisus
TACCTTGCCCCCCTGTAAACTCACGACCGCACCCTCTTCACCAGCGCTTGCATCGTGCCGCACGTTCCCAGACACGCATGCCTGTTGTGTTGTTTACACCAGAGGGCTATCGACTTTAGAAGAGGAAAGTCTTATAACATTTAATGCTGTCTCTGGCTGTTTCTAAACTAGGTGTCAATTCACAACAGGCTTCAAACGTACCAGCTCAGTGCGTCCCGGAGCCCCGAGACTGGAACCCTCCCGGGCGCCCTTCTTAACCACCAGGGGGAGCTCT
This sequence comes from Hiodon tergisus, assembly GCA_025775045.1. Lineage (NCBI taxonomy): Eukaryota > Metazoa > Chordata > Actinopteri > Hiodontiformes > Hiodontidae > Hiodon > Hiodon tergisus. The sequence continues at coordinate 2,510,536 of JAOVYW010000001.1, forward strand.
ACCACCCACAGCTTCAGTCCAGCGCGGGGACGCCGGCCCACCAGCCTGCCGTCGCCGACCTGCACCCGGAGACGCTCATCCAGTGCCAGCAGATCGTCAAGGTGATTGTCCTGGACAAGGGCGGGCGCGGCCGCGTGGAGGCCTTCCTCAGCCACACCCCGACTCACCAGCTCATCCAGTCTGCCATCTCCACCCCTGTGAGGTCGTTGGATGGTGGGAACCAGGGGACGCCCATGAAAAACACCCCCCAGCCCCCTCTGCCCCCGCCGCCACCTCCTTACAACCACCCCCATCAGTTCTGCCCGCCCAACCCTCTTCTCAACAGGCGGAGGTACTCAAGTGGCACACGCAGTCTCGTGTAAATAACTTCACCTGCATCTTTTATAGAGAATATCCATATATTATATACAGTACATATGTACATATGGAGAAAGGTAAAAAAACAAAAAAAAGGTATATTTAAGAGGAAAATTATATATAATATATATGAATTCATATATTAATTTATATATAAATATATGTATAAAAAATGAAATGTGAAACTAATTACTGAGTTCTACCTAATTTATGTGAACTTTTAAATGTTCTAAAAAAGTAGTTTTAACAAATTTATATAAAAAATGTGTTGGTTTTTTCTTCAGCGAAAAATGATCTGCTGGTTTTTATCTCGATATGTTTTATGAATGGATTTAATCGATTCAAGAGTTTTCCAGAATAAACTGGCCTTTGGGGGGAAAAAAACAAAAAACCACAAAACAGGAAACGAGTGATGCTTGCGATCCGTCAACTAGACTGTCATGGAGACGTCAATTCGTCATGGAGATACCAGTACACGTTTTTGAGTCTCTAACCAAACCTTTTAACTGTGTTTTGTGTGTATACATTGAACTGATGGACAAATGTGTGTGCCAAAATGAGACCCGTCTCATAAAATGAACTGTGAAATGTGAGAAAGCTATGCCTAGAAAAGTATTTGTGCTTCTGTAATATATAATTCATTTCTCGTTTGCACCCCCCCCCCCCACCAAACAGAGACAATTAAGCAAGAAAAATGCTTTTTTTAAAATGCTACCAGCACCAAACCATTATCCATTTATTGCATCGGCCTTCAACTCTGCCATCCATTCTTTGGACAAAGGACGTTTTCTCCCAACCGACGGAAAGTCCTTCTTCTAGTCTAAGTGTTTTGTCGCACGATGTGGTTTTTGTTCCCCGTTTGGGTTAACAGACTAACAGAACTTCCGCGTCTGTGTTGAGAAGTGGATATATCAGCAGTGAATGGCAGTGTACTTCCAAAACAAAGGCGTTTTTCAGAGAAGCACTATTGCATACGTTTAGCTCAGGAATATAGACGTGCTTGGTGTAATAAAGGGATTACTCTGTGTTTTAAGTGTACAGGCGCCCAACGGCCGTTGCATAGGTTACATTCGTATGTCATAGCTGCACTTAATTAAAATCAGCATATGGAAAGAAAATTTAATTAAAATCTAACCATTTAAATCAGTCTGAGGTGTTAGCCTGTCTGGAACGATCAATCTTAGTGGTCATTTATAAATACTTTATCACAGTCACAATTTTCAACATAGGCTAAATAATAAACATCTGTGCATCATGGCATATCAAAACCACAGTGTTGGACACCGATATTTGTTATTGATAAAAAGCAGGTATCCGTCAGTAGGTCTGTATCTATAGGATTTTACGTTGTTGTATTAGTTTTACATTCGATATCAAGAACACAGAACAGAATTCCACCCGCTGTTCACAGATGAAACGTGCTTTTAAGCATACCACCTTTAGATGTCAGTACCCACACGACAGAGGTGTGTAGATGTACGCGCCTGTACGCCGATGTTTCCTGCCTCTCGGTATCTGAATTCCATATTGCATTCACCCCATAGGTATCTCCTTGACCCTCTTCTGTTTTTTTTTGTTCGACTATCTAAATACGAAGAACCGGAAAGCTCTCGGTTTGTCTTGCCACCTTAATTGGAGCGGAACGGTTTTGTTCATTTGTCCAGGAGTGACTGGTTTCTTTGTATGCAACTAGTCCTATCCTGAACTGAAATAATTAGATACGATGATTCACGTTATCATCTGTTCTGCGTCTAGTTTGAAAATGAACATGTATTTGTTTTAGCATTGAATATATTTTGTTTATAGACAATGGACAGTATTCATGGGCCTGCAGGAGTAGATCATGTTTATCATTATAAACATAAATTATTTATTTATCATTATAAATCATTATAAGCATATAAGTGATTCAATGTGTTGTGTGATTGAGTCAACGTTAACTGTATGGTTTTCTTACCGTCTGTATTTTTGAGGAAATTTTTCGAATCCTGCTGTTCCAGGTGACCAAACATTAAGTGTAGATCGGACATTTTCTCCAGTTCATTTTTTTTGCAAGACCAGCACATGCATTATTAAATGAAATGTTCACCCAGCACAGAACACGTAGCACGGAACACAGTAAAATGCCCCCAAGCCCTTCCCAATTAGAGTATAAATTTGTCTTTCAAACATGCTAGATTTTTTGAAAATCAGAGCGGACTTCTGTTCTGTTCAGAAAGTACTCCCTTCCTCATCTCATCCACCCTTCATTCTCTTGCCTTGCACCTGGAAAGTTCTTATTGTAGTAATGAATAGTGGTTACTGCACCCCCCTTCTCCTTTTCATATCAGTGCTTAAGATTGTCTCATTTAGGTCAGTATTGGGACTATGGATTTAAATGCTGAACTACAATTTGTGGAGCAGATGTGTTTTTTGGGGGGCATTAATTCCGAGTTTAACTGATGTAGCTGTCTCTGTCAAGTAAAATATATTATATTTTAAAATATGTTCACCAACACTCAAATATTACTTTTTTTCTGCGTGTCTCTGTTGTGACTACAACTTTAACTAAATACATTTTGTAATGAACGAAAGGCATATGTCCTGCATATGTCAGCAATTTCCCTTAAAATGGTAAAATTGCTTTGCACTGTTCCCTGCGAAATACCAACTAAAAACCATTATACTGTGTTCTCCAGCTTCAGGCATTCGTTCATTTGTTCATTCCATCATTTGATTATATAAAATAAACGTCTATACTCCGATTTCCTTTTCATTGGTTTAGTATGGGTTATATAAATGGTGTATTAGTATGGCTTAAGCTCATTCACTGCCACTCTTTTTGGTTTTGTTTGTTTACATTTGTTTGTCAGTAACAAGGTTAATCAAAATCTTCATGATTTCAAACTTTGTGCTGCTGCCTCGCTGTTGTGTGAAAACATCAATCCTGTCGGCTCATTGAAAGCGGTGAACTTTGTGAGTTTTTGGGTTATATTCATTTATTTGCTTCACTTAGTGTATGTTTTTCTTCCCATAGACACTGTATTTCTGCCTCTGCACGATACTACAAATGTAACGTTGCAGATTAATAACCATTACTTTGATTAAGTCCTCCTAAAAGTGCAAACATCAGGCCATACCAGGTTGGTTTAAATTGTATGTTTCAAGAGCGACCCGTTGTCATAAATGCCACTCATGTATGACACTGTAATCAGTCGACCTTTCATTTGACATTCTAAAGGAAGCTAGCTTTAAAGGATGAAATTTGCATTTAAAATGTAATAATGGAGTGTGAATTTATTTATGATTGTTATTAATAATATATTTCCATGTTAGTGCACCGTGCTCTGTATGATTAAGAAACTTGCCCAGGGACTGCCGGGGCTGATGGATTAGATGTTATGAGTGTCCCAGGAGGAGGTTGCTCACACCAGCCTTAAAAACTGTTTAGCATGGAAGCGTTGGCACCTATAAGATAAGCTTGGTATTAATAATATAAGTATAAAATCGCTATACTCATTGTGGTTAGGGTGAGGCGGGCTTTAGGGCGGAGCTCTGAATCATTACGGATCTCTCCACGTGCGTGTGTGAGTGTGTTTGTGTGTGTGTGTGCGCATGTGTTTGTGTGTGTGTGCGCGTGCATGTGTATGTGTGTGTGTGCGCGCATGTGTTTGTGTGTGTGTGTCTGATTGTGTTTGTGCGTGACTTTGTGTGTGTGTCTGATTGTGTTTGTGCGTGACTGTGTGTGTGTGTGTGTGTCTGATTGTGTTTGTGCGTGACCGTTCTCGCCTGTGTGTACCAGTGCGGTTTTTTTGCACACAAAAGGTGACCGCAGACGGGGCAGACAGACGTGGGGAACTTTCTGTGGGTAGAGCTCCCAACATCCGCCGTGATTTGGAGCCACAGTGTAAGATATTCAGTGAAACCAGGACAGAAAAGATATGGAAAACGGCTAAAGCCCCCATGTTAACTAGGGACACTCACCCGGTCGGTACCTGTTCCCGTTTCCCCTCTCCTCCCCTCATTTTCATCCACAAGGACTGCCTCTTATAGTCATGCTTTGCTTTGAAAGTTAGCAAAAAAACACTTAACAAATATTGATGGAAAGAAAAAAACAGAGATAACCAGTTGGTTATGTATTATGAATAACAATAAAAAGCTTTACTATAGAATTAGTAAAAGTTAGCATTTTTGTTTCATTTCTGCATAGGCAGTAGGAGTGTGTGCTGTGTGCATCAATGTATGTATTATATATTTTGCAAAGGGGAAAATCAAGCTGTGATTTCTTCTTGAAGAAAATCTAATCTGAGCCTGATTCTATTTTAATACATATTTTATGGTGTGTGCAAAGGCAGAATCAAAAGGTCAGGCCGGTATTTCTACAGCACATCAGTTCCGGAGTGTCTTTCAGCGTTCATTAAGCTGTTGGTAAAAGGGGTTTGGGCCTGCTTTGGGAGTCTGGCGGCCCTCACTTGTGAATTCACCCGATAGCCCTCCTCACATAAGGAAGCTTGGCTGCCTAATGTATTACCGCCCCCCTCAGATGGAGAACTCTCGGGTGAGGCGGGTGAGTGCGTAACGACTAGGCTCAGTGTGTGCAGAACCAGCAACACTACTGCTCAAAGGCTGCTCACAGACGGGTTTGCTATCAAGCCGGTAAAACTAGGACAAGGCTTATGTTTGTATTTGTAAGGGAAACATGATTAAAAATGTATTGTGGAATATAATTAAGAATTAGCCTGTAAGCATTGGGGTATTGCACACATCGAACATAATAAACCCTTTTACCCTCTGGTGAACATCATCCAAAATCCTTTTTTTTTGCGTTGTTTTTGGAAACTGGAGTCAAAATCCACAAGGCTTTAATTACTATAAGGGTGTTTGAGTGGTGCTGAATCTTAGGGTGCTCAAGTTAACGGGTGTGTGCGATAACACAAGTCAGGGATTGCAGAGGGAATAATTAGCATTGCGCTCAGTCCATCATGGGTTTGAATGGGTATTAGAGTTAAATTATATGCAATCACGTTAGCGCAGTAAACAGTATAGTGGCCTTAATCTGTAGGGGTTTTTCTTCATCGCAGGAAGCGGGGAAGACCCCTCTCTCCAATGAATCTCGGAATTCCTACATTCCCCAAGGTCCTTATTTGTAAAATGTTAAATGAGATAATCAGATTTGTTGCAGGAAATAATTATTGTAGCACATTCCTGCATCAAAATGTGGAAGGCAAATGCTACCTAGTTTGCAAAACATATATATATATATATATATATATATATATATTCACAAATGATCATATTAGAAACACTTGTATTAACATCAGATTTACTAGATTCATTTTGTGATCTAGTAAAACTCATTTCAGTTTAATAGTTAACCAAATAATGAAGCCTTCAACGCAGCCAGAGAATAGACCACTTGGCATATTCTGCTGGTACTCCCCACCTGGGGGCAACACATCACTTGAGAGGGGAAACAGAATCAATATCCTGGGCTTCTCTCAGTCCACCGACTAAAAAAAGTTCCTGACAGAAAATGAAGAACGCAGGAGGAAAGAAGCGTACACTGAACATTTCACTGAACGACTCCAACACTACACAGCTTTCTGCGGTCTCGTCTCCCTATACGGGGAACCAGATTTGGCACCAGGCCTGGCCCGGCGTGCCCATGAAGCAGCTGGAGTCCAGTTTAATTTGCTGAATGTGAATGCAGGTGCTGTCCAGGGTCCTACGTGTGTGCATAGTGAGTGGCTCTGAGAGTCGTCCCTGTCCGTGGTGCTGAATGCAGAATGCTCTGTGTTGAAAATGTCACTGCAGCCATCATACACTGAGATCCAACGTATAGCCGACATCCCCCAGGTCAGACATACTTCACCTGCACTGAGTAACGTCGCTAAATCTGCGACCGAGGCATCATCAGAATCAACTGATGCCCCTCTGAAGTGTTTCCATGAACATGTGATGACTGATTTCTCATATTTAAATCGTTCCCGCTTCCCCATTTGCCCTAATAGTTAAAAGTGGGCGGGATTATTTAAATATGACAGATCATTCTAAAACAGGTTATAATGTGAAAAGGTGTTATCGCGCTAATCCAGAAAACAACCCCACACATGAACCTATTGCTTGTTTCAAACCACTGGGAATATCAGGACATGGCTAAGGAGAGGCATGCTGCCCGAGGTGGTATGACTCCCCGTCTAAACTATAAACACCCTTCAGTTCTGCTTTATCGAGAGCGGGCCATTCCCAGCCGTGCCGTGGGGAGATTGATGGATTAAACCAGCGGGGAGGAGAAAACCCTGGCTCGGAGTTTTGAGGAAGCCACTGCGGGCAATGCAATCACTAGAGCGTTTCCGTGCGAAAGCACGCGGTGCTTAACTTTGTCTACCTTTGGGGAGAGCGAGCTGGAGATGATCCCGCCGCGCCGTCCTCTGCCGCTAACAGGCCACACTTGAGACTGCTGTAAATGGAGCGTGCCGCACAAGTGTAAAACCGCGATTTGCGGAAGTCGCTTCGAATTAGGGGTTCTACCAACAAGTGCAATGCTTACATTTTCGAACGCTTTAGTCCACATCACAAGAACAACCCCATCAACGCCAAAATGAAAAAGACCTCGTCAGTTAATTTAAACTTTAAGATAAAATTTTTGAAATACTACCCGCCTGTATACAAATTCAGAGGTCTGTGATCACCCTACCGTACCTGTGTGATAACTGAGGATACTCATCAATCAATCAATCAATTAATCAATCAGATTTTATTGGTTATACCGCATTTTTACAAATGAATTTGTCACAGATTGTGCAAAAAAACCCAGTGCCAATATGGGAGAACTGGAAAATGTTTCCCTGACTCCAGACTCAGTCAAGAGAACTCCTGGAAACTTACATGGAATAAAACTGTAATAAATCAATCAGAGCGGTATACGAGCTATGGCAACATGTTTTGTTACTTTTAAAAGTAAAATTAACGTAGATTCTGAACATAAATTCAGAAACAAAATGTTTTTGATGATCTAAATCTAAATCTTCCCATGTTAACTATTTTACGAAGTCATAATTCACTACTAAATCATTCTCGTCTTACTGTGACGGTCACTGTCTTCTTCATAGGCCTTTATAGAGGAATCTATCATCATTTATTTGGGGATAGACGGCCTTCCTTCTTGTCCGAACAAACAGGACTACAAATCCAGTGATTAATTAGAGCTGTGAGTCGCGGGAACCATGAAGGCAGAGCCAGAAAGTTTTAACCCTCTATTTTTAGCAGGCAGGACCTGACTTCCATATGTGCGCGGGTAATATTGAGAGACAGATAATGAGCTCCAAGCTGTACCCCGCTGAGATCATTACTCAACTTCAGCAAAAGACCAAGGGCCACGGCTGGGACCCTGACCGGCTGCCTCGGATCGGTTCAAAGGTCGAAGGGTCGTGTGACATCGCTGAGGATTCGCTCATTCCAAATGACCGCAACGCCCAGAAGAAAGAGAGCGTTCCCCAGGTAAAGAGCAAACAATAAGACTGGAGTCAGGGGAAACAAATTGCAGGCTGGTGAACAGCACCCAAGTGTAGACATTTGGAACAAGCTGACCAAGATCTGGGGTATGCTTGGCACCATCAGCACTTAATCCACACATTGTTATTTACACTAATCAAAAGTCTCAGAGCTATGTGGTAATGTCAGTAGTGCACATTACAGTAAATAATGAACGATTGCTTATTATTGCTGCTGCTTTGTATGCTAAGCTGACATTGGGGAAAACAGAAACACAGACGGATTATTCTATTTTCTAATGTGTTTTCTTCTGGTGTTATTAATATTGCCATTGATAGACGGCATATCATGTCGGGGGGGTTCCTCATAGGTGATCTGTCATTTGTCGGACCGTCGACCAATCCGGCCAGGTGGCGTCGCCCCCTCCCTTTTCAGCCCCACCCAGCACAAGCCTTTCTGACGCACAAGGTCACAGCCTTCGTCCGTGACCCTTGGCATGAACCCTCTGCGTCCTCCATGGCACAGACATTTGTCCATCCTCATTGCTTTTCGACTCATACAATTTTCAACATTTCTGCAGTATTTTTTTTTTAATGGACTTGACTCAAAGGGACATCTGCTGTGACGTTTTGGGAGGACATTCAAACTCGAAAGATTAATTTGGAAAGATATATTTAACATCTGCCTGGGTAAGATAGGCAATAGATATAGTTAATTGAATACTGATTGCTGTCCTTTGAGGTTTCACTTTTAAAGGACATCAATTCGAATCGGAATTCTTTATATATTTTTATTTATTTGAGAGTTTTATAAAGCACATGAGACTACACGGCGGTTTCAGAATCACAACAATGCACATGATAAAAATTCTATCTGAAGCTTCAGACACAGCAGAATAACAAGCGTAAAAAAACAGCAGGGGTAATACTGCAGAGCGGGACCGGAAAAAGATACAGGAACACATCAGACAGTATAACCTAAAATGAGGCTAACGTGTATATAATTACTTTAAAGATTAGGACGCCTTGCTAAAGAGGAATGCATTAAGACTTTTTATGAAATGGAAGGATTTCAGCAGTTCGCCGTGGAGCCAGGACTTGAAACGCGGTCGGCGTAACGGGCATTTCCTCAGTCAAGGGGACGCAACATTACAAACCGTGGCACAGTGTCTGTCTGAGATTTTTTGGATTGTCCGCAGATAGACCAAGCATGATTTTACAACGGCCGGGAGGACATAGTGTTTTCTAGAACTAAACCCAAGCTGGTGGTCCTACTTTTGGGGAGTGATTGGTTGAGAAGGACCTAATCCAGTTACGTGTGCCGATGATTCCACTCTGCCGTTTTTTTTAATAAGGTGTTGTGGTCGATTTGTAGCAAATGCCACAGAGAGATCTAACAGGATTAGCATAGCCGATCCTCCTCTTTCTAAATTGAAGAGCAGCTCATTGGCCAGTGGCAGATTCTGAACTGTGGAGCCAGAGAGGCTGATGTTTGAGCAGCATGTTTTACAGTTTACAGTTACAGTTTACAAGTTTCCCTATAAATGTGTGTGGTGTGATGTGGATAAAAAAGTGTGATGTGGATATATAGGTAGCGAGAGAATTCGCGTTCTTGAGCAGTGGCGAGTATTTTTAATAGGGTAGGCCCTAGAGTTAGATTGCTCTGTTTAAGCAGTGCAGAAAGCCAGGCTCAGCTGTCCCGAGATTTGGGCTTCATCTCATTAAGTTTTCCTGAGAGTTCGGACAGAACGACGCATGGTATATTGCTGAGGAGCTCTCAACAAGGCCTGAACTGAATTGTTTGAGACGTACGCTCTGAGATCTCGTCTTTTTTCATCGAGGATTGAAAGAAAGGCCTGATGAGGTTCTGCCGAGCTGAGACGGACCTGCTTGGGGGCTTGTAAGTGGGCACTTGTGAAACAACCCTGATTAACTCCCCAGGGCGGTTCTCAGCCCGTTCAGTCCTGCTCTCCGTGTAGAGTTTCTTGGTCAGTGCTTTGTGACTATAACGAGAAACGTTCTGTCGGTCAGTAGGTTGGTTATTTCCCCCCACGCCAATGAGCTTCCGCCAAACAAGCTGGGGTGACACTGAGAAGAACCGGGCGCCTTCGTACCTGAGCTCCCGTGATTCTGGTTCGCTCCTTCGTACGCGTCAGCGCTTGAATTTTTCCATTTTTGTTCACAAAAGGGGATAAAATCGCAACGGCCGTGGCAAATATCACTATCAATGTCAATAGAAAAATGGGCTATTGTCTGTCACCATGGGATCATGTTGTGAGACGTGCTGGTTTTTAGTCACATTGTTTCGGATGCATATTGACCAACAAGCGAATTATCGCTCAACAATGGGCCCCTCTGCTTTCCGGGGCCCTGCTGCGCCCCAGAACTTTAATGAAGCAAAAGGGAATTTGATTCTCATTTTCTTTCAAAAAGGGAACAAAGAGACCATCATTATGGCCATTTGTTCAAAATTCCGCCAGTAAATAGAAAAAAAGCGACCCAACAATGGTTGAATAATTTGATAAGGTGAAATGAAAAACTCATTAAATCTGTAAGGGGTCACGTAATAAAGGACTATACGAAACAAATACATGTTAGCAGTTGCCGCCCAAATAAACTATTTGAAATACCATACCACTACACTTCTCTCTTTCAGTTGAGTCACTGTAATTGGAACAGTTGCTAAACGCTTTGACTAAATATTTATGTATAGGTGTCCAAGGTTGTCTTTACATGCCAATTTACAGGTGTTGAAAATAGGTCCCACAAACGTGCTTCAATGTCCCCGTCAGGCTTTTGGAGTGCTACGAAAACTAAACGTTCCTTTGTACAGCTGGCTGAACCTGCAGTGTAAACACAGCACAGGAACAGGTCCAGGGTCAGCTAGCACTGAATTGAATTGATATTGAATAAAGCAAAACAGACATGCTGCTATAAATCTAAAAGTGAAATGTAGTGCATTGGCTTTAGTGGTTTGACGGCCCTTCTTTTTGCAAGAAATGTGTGCAAGTCGTAGCCAGTGCTAACGGGTACTGTCATAAGATTTTTGATGTATTTGTTGTAATAATGAATTTGGAGAAAGTGTACACAGAGCTTCTCCCTCCCCGCTCACGGGCAGTCCTTACTGGGCAAGCTGTGTTTACGCTTGAGCAGAAGACAAGAACAGTGTTCAAAGCCTAAAGGAAGGAAGAAGAGTTCAAGATGACCATCCGTCCCAGGCATTAATTCCAGTCATACTCCGCTCTGATACAATCGATGCGGAGCCTATTGCCGAGCCTCAGAACCGGCAGTGTGCAGGCCCCTTGCTGATTGACAGGAACAGATTGTATCTCATGCCGTTCAATTTTCATTCCAAAACGTATGCCACGGGCATTCCCCCCCCCCCTTCCGAATGCGGTTGTCTGCCAGGAACACTTCCTATAGGCTCATTGGGGACCCGAGCCTTGTTGAGATACAGTTCCCCAGTTCCCCAGGGACTTCTACTTGTACGGTACTCTGGCCGTACCCCCAGGAGGGCCAACCCTTGGATTCCTCCACGAGAAAATCCATTTTTCAGCTAAAATGACTCAGTAACATTAAAGTACTGCGCATTGCGATAAATTTGCCCCCAGATAGTAGTAGTTTTGAAATAAACAGCCCTCTTTTTTTCCCACCAGACCACCAGGCCCGAAAAAAGTGTCCCCCAGAAATTGCCGTTCGTTATTATGTTTTGTCCCCATCCCTCACCTGAGGGAAATTTTGCCGATGAAGACAGATAACACGGAATAAAGAACTTCTTCATCCTATTTTCATATCCCTTTTCAATTAAATTTCTTTCTGAGGACTGGAAAAAATGAGTTTCATAAGGGATTCATGAAGTTGTATAACCAGGTTGTTTTGTGGAGAGAAAACTGGATGCACAGACCTTTCAGAAATCTGTGCAACATTTACCTCTATTCGAATCACCTGATGGAGAAAACGGAGGTGCTAAAAGTGGCCTCGTCTCAAGAAAATATTCCTCACAATAAATAATGGGTGGATAAGCGCATTTCATACGATTGTGTGACTTTTTCGTGGAGGTTTGTGCAAGCACTTCATCTCTGCGTGTGAGTGTTTCCTTTCATACGTGTATTTTAGAGTATTCAAGCATGAGTGTGTGTTGCTGAGAGTGAGCTCAAGTGAGACAACCCTCAATGGAAATTTGAGCTGATTTTTACGAAATTATTTTGATTAAAGATATACGAGTTTTCCTTAGTTCCATGTGGGAAATGTTCTCAGGCCTCACATCACAAGCTTTGAAAACAACGGCAACGGGCGAACTGGGAGGAGCCTTTGCAGTCAGGTGACAAGCCTGGTTTAAAAAAAATCTAAATAAGATGTTAATATATGCGCGACCACGCGCAGGAACGTACGGATCCGTGAGCCGTTCTTTATGAGCATGAATGTGACCTCCATCATAGGCACCAGAGTCTCTGTGATGAATTGTCCCCCTTCAGGTGCCTTCTCATAACTGCTTTGCTCCAAAAGTAATGGGTACCCCGGGCAGTCCCTCTGTGTTCAACCTGAGATAAGTCAGCTGGCAGCCTACACTCTCCCCTCTGCGAGCTCCGCGCCTGATGCTCCTGTCCCCAAAGGACAGTGGCGCTGGGTAGGGGGGTCCTCGCGTTCAAGAGAAAACTGAAATCTCTTGCACAATTTGTGAATTGTTTTTTTTGTGTGGCTCTAACACACACCCACAAACACACACACACACATCACTAATCTGGTATCGACAGCAAACTGCAATGATTGCAGAACATAGAGTTCCAGACCCAACCAGGAACCATTTTGAACGGTCTGAAGTACGATGCAGTATTATCACAACACAGGTTACTAGGGCCTGTTTGTGCTGTTTGTCTGGGGCCTGTCTGTCTGGGACCTGTTTGTCCAGGGTCTGTTTGTCTGTTTTTTATCTGGGCAACCGGCAGTATTAGTCCTGACCGTTTCAGTGGAGGGCCGTTCCCGTTTGATCCGTTCTGTTGTGAACTCCCCGTGCCTTGCGGATTAAAGAACGCCAACCAGGGTGAGTCGATCTGTCCCCCTCATGCTTGTGTCTGGGATTTTCATCCTCATGTGCTGGTATCTGCTTCTCTTCTTCTGCAAACTCAGAGACCACTGATGCCCCTGAACCGTTGGGATGATTCATCTTCCACGATTCGTATCTAAATTCAGAAGGTGATTTGCTGTAATTGCAGTCTCAGGATTGTGCAGCGAGACTGCAGTAAGTGCATCCGTGAGAAAATGTATTTAAAATATCTGCAGTGATGTAAACAAAGCAGGATTGAGGATTTAGGTTCGTCTGGCTGACAGGGACTGCATTACGAAATGCCCCTTGAACATGCCTGGTAACAGGAAGTTATTTATTTTGTATGGAGAGGGGGTTATATTAACACAGTAAGCAGGTGACCCATCTGTTAAAATCTCTCAGATCTTGGTCACCATACCTAGTGCTCCAATCAGCATGAAGCATTCCAAGTGGATTCTACTTCATCAGGAAATTCCGGTACCTGAAAATGTAGTCATACCGTTTCTGCGGCAGTGTTTAGTTAGTCAGAATGTCGAATCGAGAAACAGAATGGGTTTGTCATTTATTTTATCTGCTGTCTGCCAGACCTAACCTGTATCTTCATAATGACCAAGACAAAGCCATTTGCATGGATCCTATAGCATGAAAGGATTTGTTTAACGTATAGGAACGATAACTGGAGAAGTTTCCAGCAAGATGAAAAAGGAAGGTATAGAGAGGCTTGTAGGACTTGATTGTGCTCAAACTACATATGGCCGCAATTCAGGAACATCATAAATATCACGTGGTACGTGTGTTGGAATGCATGTGAAAACAGAGGATAAAGTAATCTTGTCTATATGGGGGATTTTCTGTTTGTATATATTTAAAGGATCACGCCTTTGTAAGTATTGGACTTTTTACAGAAAAACTCAATAATATGTGCAACCGCGTGTTATCTAATACTTTGTGTCTATAGCAGACTTCCTCCTGCTCCTGTGTTTGGACCTCTTGGCCGCCCAGCACGCGGCCCTCCCAGGGCGGCAGTTAACTCCAGCTTTGATATTTCTGAGGACAATGGGGTATCTGGCCTTAGTCTCAGAGGTGCTCCAGGGGGGAATTTCAACTTCCAAGGTCAGTTTTCAAGGTCAGACTTAAAGGTCAGCTTCCAAGGTCAGCATTCAAGGTCATCTAGTATCTGCCAGTCACAGGGGCACCTGTGGTGGCTCTGAAGCTTGTTTTTGTTGTTGTTTGTTGTCCTATTACAAAGGTCACGGGCAAAGAGGGGCATGCTTTGGCTCACCTATTGGCAGATAGTGTCTGCAATGGTCTTGAGTTCCTGGTCATGTGATGACAGCACCCCCATCTCAGGTAAAAAAAACAGACTTTCTTTCTTTTACCACAGCATGCCGTGGACACATTTTAAAGTAGAGAGAGAGAGTGAGAGAGCACTGATAATTGCAGGTACAAATACCCAGCAGTGTCATCACATGTGACGGCTGGGAGAGCATCATGTCCTCTCTGTTGTCATAGAAACTGTTCGCACCTGCAGATTCATCGCAGCTCCTTCAGTAGATCGCTCAATACAACGGAGCAGTAATATAACACCCGCGCTTCCACTCGACTGAGATGAGCTGACATGTTAAATCTGCATGTACGGTGCAGGGGTGACATTAAATATAACAATGCGCAATAGCAGCTTCTAAAGACAAAATAAAGCTTTTCAGGAAGCAGAAATAAAGAGATGGACCACATGTGTTGACCAGCTGGAAGAAGGTGCCTTCTATCTTATTGAAACTGACAAGCGAGGCCTTCTGAAATTCTTTAAGTAAAATACTCTAAAGCGATTCTTGATTAAATCGCCTCTTATAAACATACTAATCGCATTTCTTTCTCACCCAATCAAATGAATTGGTCAAAGGTTCCCTCTTGTGGTAGTCACTAGAACTAATGAATAATGTACAATGGAAAAGTGTTTTTGAAAAACAAATGTTTTGAGAAAGATATTAGCTGAACAACTGCACAGACCTAGCAATGGGACATGACTTGGGTATCTAAGGGCGTTGACTGTCACTCTGAAAAATCTCACATCTTTTCCTACTTTACACCGGAACCTAACGGTTTTATTTTAAACGCTCTATGCTATACCTTTCACAGGCAGTAGATTTTGCCGACAAGATTCACTGAGAGATTAATGAATCCGGGCCATCCTCCTTCGTGGCATTGCAGCGAGGGGCTCCTTGGCATTCAGGGAAGGACGGCAACACGATTCCCTGCATTGTCAAGCATTCAACTCGGCACTGCCTTCAGCTAAAGGAGAATACACCATCATAAGAAATCGTAGTGTTTTCTCTGAGGCTCCTCAGAATTCCGTTAAAGCAATCCATGATAATGAGCAAACAAAATGTGTTTCTTTTCATGATGATATCTGTGCATTTCCCCTATAATTATTGAGTGATTAGTGGGGCCCTACAGTGGCCCTGCCGTTACTAGGGCAGCTCTCGGAGGAACCGTAAGAATATACATGGTATTCCACCATAATTTCTGCCTTCCCGAAGGCCATAAAATATTTAAGAGCTCACAAAAAGAGCTCAGTCCGGTTCAGAGGATTCACACGCTACACACACGTGACAGCAGGGTTTGCTTTTAAGTGCTGCAGTCCTTACGTAAGGCGTGCTCCCTGACCCAAATTCGTCCTGCTGATCCGAGGTTCCTCTCTAACTGGTGGAAAATTCTTGGACCCCCCTTTCATTTGCTTTATATCACAGAGAACGGGGAGTGAACCAAGCGGGGGAGTGAATCAAGCGAGGGAGTGAACCAAGCGAGGGTGAACCACGCAAGGGAACCACAACACCCTGTGGTTCGACCCCAGGTACTCCCGAGCACTGCTACCCACAGAAAATGCTGCTGCCGCCTCACGCTTGATCTCAAACACAGTTTTAGTATTGATATCTCTTTAACAGCACTGGAAAGGAGTCTTTCTCTTTTCATCTGCTTTATCCATTTGACTGGGATGTGACAGTTTCATCAGTTACAGGAGGGGATGTGACCCTAAGCAAGTCTCATCCATTACAGGAGGGGATGTGACCCTACACACATCTCATCCACTGCAGGAGGGGATGTGACCTAATGCACATCTTTGACGGCATCTCTTTGACGAGGGCCTTACAGACTTTCGGAGTATAAGTCTTAACAATCGTTTACATTTTTATTTTTAGTTTGTTGTTGCCATCTAGTGGTCATTAATTGGTAACATTAAAACATATTTTACTTAAATCTTCCATTTTCAATCTCCTTTATGTAGGACGGTGAACAATAAAACTTTCCGGACAATCAACACCAAGGGACAATATCCTTTCTGCAGTTAATGTTTTTTCACCGAAGTTTTAAATTCAAATTAAACTGAGAAGTTTGAACATTACGCAGTTAGGGCAAACAAGTTTTTGCCGAAGTTATAAATAACCCACAATTCCTCTCTACGTTGCCTTAGCTACTGACAGCATCCCATAACCTGTTGTTATTGTAAGTGTATCTTCCTCGTCCATTAATTTTCCAAAAAATTAAGCTCGTGGACGATTTTTTTTATAGAGTTCCATGTTATAAAGCTTCAGAGACATTTTGCAGATTTGTGTTTCCTATTTTTTAAAATATTCTAATTTCGTAAAAATGTGCCATAATTAAAGTATTTTATAATTATTCGTCGCGTGCGCATGACACAAGGTGTAACATAAAAAATGACAAAAAAAAACCATTCTCTATTAACATCAAATGGGAACGGAATAAATTTAAGTAAGGAGTACGCCATAAGAGGGCAGCATAGCATAAACCATGTAATAATTAATTCAGCACAACCAGCAGGAGGTCAGCAATTGAGAAGTGAAAAATTGCAGTCATGTCCTCTTTTTTATACAATAAAGGGTTCCCTAAAATGTTCAATACACAGGTACATTATTTTAGCTCTCGGGTAACATAACTCTATGTTACACATTAAGGACTGAAAACGACGAAAATTGACATTTTATTACCAGGCATTCTTTATGATTTCAATAATTTTAATGAAAGCTGTCACTGGAAAAGCTTTAAAATAAGCGATGCAGTGTGGGATCTCTTAGAAAACTGGAAAACCATAAACTGTAAGACAGTGCCAGACAACTTCCCCTTGTGGTATCAGACATATTTATTTTCACATTGAACAAATATTTCTAATGCTTAGCATAAGAAAAGCACCGAAACATAGTGTAATGGCGTTTAGATTTGGAGGGCTAGAGATTACATTACGTTAGTAGTAAACCCTTCCTATCGAGCATTTGCGTTCATTTGCGTTCACCCGACACGTGCCTCAAATTTACGCATCTGTTGTCTTGACAATAACCCCATTGCCAAACAAATCCTTATCATGCTTAATTACTGCATTTGATTTTTTACTGGGATCCTCTAACCTCACTTTACAGAATGAATTTAAAAGTTTTTTTTATCTTATTAAAAGTACCTTATTTCTTCTACTCAGCATTAATTTGAACAACAAAGTAAGAATTTGTCAAACCGAAGCTTTCGATACGGAGGTGGATTTTTGATGACGCATCAATATCTGAAAAAGCAACCTTTCTTCCATCCTATTTACAACAGCTCAACAGACACCTCTCACTTACCGTGTAAATGCCATCCAGTAGAACGGAATTACACATGGAACCGTTCTTCAGCCGAATTTAACCGTTCCGATCCGATTAAAGTAACTGGGCTACGTAAATGTCAGTACAATCAGATATTTTAATTTCAAAGGGGGGTGTGAGGTGTGGAGATTAAGATTAAGCATATTTGTTATTATAGACGAGGGAAATGCAAAATCTGAATTACTTGGAGGTTTTTTTTTTTTGAGCACAGTCAAAGAAACGGGGTCTCATAAAGTCTGCCTTACATCCTGACCTCATCATTCTGAAATCCATACCTGCTCCCAGGGGTGAAAGATGAGCCGTCCCCATTCACCCCGCACAAAATCGAGGAAGTGTAACCTGTGTCTGCTTATTTCGTTGCGCCGTATGGAAGCCACTGCAGCTGTCTCTTATCCGCTTTGGCGCGTTGCACTGAAAACACATCACACACCGTTGCTCCCGGAGTCCTGTGCTTTTAAAATGATCAGGCATTTAAAATCGTGGAATCATTTATTTTTCAGTTTAATTGATATTCAATAATAATGACGTTTTGGAACTGCATTGCACATGTATATTTTATGGATAACATTTGCGCTGATTTACAAGCTCTCCTTAATTCATGGTAAACTCTGCAAATAATATTCCCCGGGACTGCTGTGCGAGATCATTCAAAAGGTTCTTCCAAGTTAAGAAAATCCGAAGAGCACAGAGACAAGCAAGTGACTCACTATCATTGACCAAATCGTTACTTAAAACCGCACTTCCCGCCAATGCCGGGAACGCCTGGCTTTTTGCTGATAAGCAGCGTTGGCAACCAGCTGCTCACATTTACAGGAAACGAAAGGATCTTGATTGTGTTATGGTAAATATTTAAATCGCATGACATTGCGGTGTCAAATAATTTCCAGCGCTCTTCTAAACTTCATAAAAGGTTCTACATGCACACTAAGTATTTAAACCAATCTAATTGGTTTGGAAAAATGTATGCTCGCGGTTCTCTATAATTGGGGTTATATTTGGGGACCTGGCTGTTTTAACAATTTTTTCTCACAGTCGATGAAAAAAATACCATCAGCCTAAAGGGGCACTTAACGTCTCATATTCCTTCTCATGTAGTTTTCCATATTGCAAATGTGTTACCACATTATTCAGCTGTAGATTACCACGTTATTCAGCTGTATTTTACCACATTATTCAGCTGTATTTTACCCCATTAATCAGCTGTAGGCTACTACATTATTCAGCTGTATATTACCACATCATTCAGCCATAGGTTACCATATTAATCAGCTGTATTTTACCACATTATTCAGCTGTAGATTACCACGTTATTCAGCTGTATTTTACCCCATTAATCAGCTGTAGGCTACTACATTATTCAGCTGTATATTACCACATCATTCAGCCATAGGTTACCATATTAATCAGCTGTATTTTACCACATTATTCAGCTGTAGGTTACCACATCATTCAGCCATAGGTTATCACATTATTCAGCTTTAGGTTACCACATCATTCAGCCGTAGGTTACCACATTATTCAGCTATAGGTTACCACATTATTCAGCCGTAGGTTACCACATCATTCAGATGTAGATTACCACATTATTCAGCCGTAGCTTACCACATCATTCAGATGTAGATTACCACATTATTCAGCCGTAGGTTACCACATTATTCAGCTGTAGGTTACCACATTATTCAGCCGTAGATTACCACATCATTCAGCCGTAGGTTACCACATTATTCAGCCGTAGGTTACCACATCATTGAGCCGTAGATTACCACATCATTGAGCCGTAGGTTACCACATCATTCAGATGTAGATTACCATATCATTCAGCCGTAGGTTACCACATCATTCAGATGTAGATTACCACATTATTCAGCCGTAGGTTACCACATTATTCAGCTGTAGATTACCACATCATTGAGCCGTAGGTTACCACATTATTCAGCCATAGGTTACCACATCATTGAGCCGTAGATTACCACATCATTGAGCCGTAGGTTACCACATCATTCAGATGTAGATTACCACATCATTCAGATGTAGATTACCACATTATTCAGATGTAGGTTACTACATTATTCAGCCGTAGGTTACCACATCATTGAGCCATAGATTACCACATCATTGAGCCGTAGGTTACCACATCATTCAGCTGTAGGTTACCACATTATTCAGATGTAGATTACAACATTATTCAGATGTAGATTACAACATTATTCAGCCGTAGGTTACCACATTATTCAGCTGTAGGTTACCACATTATTCAGCCGTAGGTTACCACATTATTCAGCCGTAGGTTACCACATCATTGAGCCGTAGATTACCACATCATTGAGCCGTAGGTTACCACATCATTCAGATGTAGATTACCACATCATTCAGCCGTAGGTTACCACATCATTCAGATGTAGATTACCACATCATTCAGATGTAGATTACCACATTATTCAGCCGTAGGTTACTACATTCTTCAGATGTAGGTTACCACATTATTCAGCTGTAGATTACCATATCATTCAGCTGTAGATTACCACATCATTCAGCTGTAGATTACCACATTATTCAGCTGTAGGTTACCCCATCATTGAGCCGTAGATTACCACATCATTGAGCCGTAGGTTACCACATCATTGAGCCGTAGGTTACCACATTATTCAGCTGTAGGTTACCACATTATTCAGCTGTAGATTACCACATTACTCAGCTGTAGTTTACTGAGTAACCTAATTTACACATTTTAATGCATTCAGATCTACTACAAAGTCCAATAAGAGCTGATTAGAACCGGAGAACTACTGAGCAACAGTAAACAGGGAGTCAGTAGGTAGGTGGGTACTTTATTTATCCCCCATGGGGATATTGCAAAGTCACCCCCCCCCCCCCCCCCGGTCTCTTTTTTACTAAACCCATAGAAATGGCCTAGCGGTGCCGAATCCCTTAGGTTTAGTTCTGAAATAGATTTGAGTTGAGTTGGCCGGTGTGTTGACTTTTGATCAGTGCTGTGATTGGACAGCTGGTCCCAAATTTTCAAGGTTCAGTATTGTCATGTTTTCTAAATTAGGGCGGCAAAGTGCATAGGGCCTCGGCAAGGTGAACTTGAAAAGAAGCATAATTTATTTCCTTTTTTAGGCATTGTGTGTTTAAGACGGTTGGCTGAGGTGAGCCACGGGTTTACAGAAGAGTCAGTGTAGGGCCAAATTCCTCAAGTGCTCCAGGAAATCAGGCAAATCTTAAAGCATGCTTCCAGGCAGGTATAAACTGGGCCTAGGAGTTCACCATTCTCGTGGCTCACAGGCCAGAGCACGCTTAAACCTCTCTTTTATCAATTTTCCCCATGCCCCACTAAACCCAGTGCGTGACCCGTCCCCTGCAACACCTTTTGGCCTCTCCTTTCTAAAAATACTTGATGCCAGGAGATATGACCATGACCACAGAATCTAAAGTGAATGTGTTATAGGGGACACATTACTTAAGAGTGTGAGATTTCATGAGTGTCTAAGGGAAGTAACACGAAGTTAAGTGACCTCTTCAGGTTGATGGTGGTAATGCCTTTTTCATCAATTTTGTGAAGGACGGTTAAGAGCTGTTACCAACAACCAGCCACAGTAGGCTGCCATTTATCCTTTCATCTGAAGGGCTGGCATCTCTTTTTTATAGCTATTTCTTTTGTTCTCATATTTTTGAAAATACTTTAAAAATGGAATAATTTTATATGATATTATTAGTTTAAATGTTGACAGAAACAAACATCTGAAGCGCATACCAGACTTTCAAAGCTGACACCTGAGTGCGGTTCCAATCAGCACAACCACGCTCAAGTGCGCAACAGGTCCCCGAGTCTGGGCTCCCGCAGCTCGGCTGGTGGCCAGCATGGTTCACTCGAGTTAAGGGTGTGTTTGCATGCTGCGTTTCTGTCATCACCAACACCTGGGCGAATCCCTTCCTTTCACTTTCCCCCCCAGTCACTGTTATTTTTAGCCAACCATGACATGGGCATGATAAAACTAATCTATAAGACACCTCTGATCAACGTAATCACTACTGGTGAGCAACCTTCCTAATCCTGTTCAATCAACAACAAAAACAACAACAACAACAAAAAAATATATATATATATATACATTTTCCGAATTTATACAGAACCCTTAACGATAGTATCTCTGCAGGGTGCTTCCAGAAATACCCAGATGTTCAGACGTGACTTCTGGCTGCTAAGGTCCCTGGAAAAGACATTTCCTTTGAAGAGGAGCCTCAAAGCCTTCAAAGAGCAAAGCCATGTGCAACAGTGGAGAAGGGGGGAAAAGTGCTGGCGGAACTTTAAAAAATCCTTTAAAATAACTCACGGTAAGGAGGAAGCCATTTTTGATCAGGGGTCGGTTTTTAATTAGGTTGTGTAGAAGGTAGGTTTTGGTGTCGATTTAAACACCTGAAAGAAGTAGTTAAAAGTGTTTAATCTAATAGCCCAATCTAGTCTTTGAAAACTGAAAAAGTGTCCTGGACGATATTTGCAATTCATTCCACAGCACTGGGACTCGGCAGTTAAAAGCCTTCCCACCTGTTCTGCTTCCGTTGATTTTTCAGGAAGTTCAAGCTAAGTGCGAAAGCAGGAGTTGAATAGGTCTGGGGGGTTTAGCAGCTCTCCGTGTGTTTAGGAAGAGATTTACAAGTTTAATGCAGAACCAAAGTTAACCCGCGGGTGAATTTTTATCCCAGTTCAAACGGAAAATTATTTTTTGTCTGGTTTTGAATTTTAACAAATCTGCAGCATTCTTAGAATCAGTAGCCGCTAAAACTAGGCTACTGGTCAAACCATATCCTAAGGATTATGACATAGGCGACGGCTGCAGGAGGGAGGGGCTATCAAGGGCTTAAGCTCCTCCTGAAAAAGGCTGAAAACCAGTGCATTCCAATACTAGTTCCCTTTGAGTCACTTTTACACATCGCAGGCCAAATATCCCATACAAGACGTTCATTGCAGGTAGGAGGAGAGGGGCGTCCCTCTCGGTGGTATTGCCAACCTGCAGGCACTGGGAAACTGACACGAGGGCCCTGCCGATTTCCAGCAGTCCAGCCCAGTGGGCGATCTGCCTATTGAGCGGCGCCGCTGTAATCTCCTGCTATAACCTGCGCACTCAGTCTGCGTTCAGGCGGGCGTCTATACAGACTGCACCCCTCGGGCGGGCACTGTGTAAGTATTCTTGCTGATATCAACACTCCTCTCGGCAAGAAACCTGCTCCAGGATGATTTGCTACGCATCGTAGAATAGTTAAAGGGCTGTTGAATACTATATAGAACTGATTTCGGAATGCTAAAACATAAATTCGTGCGAACTACATAGATATCACTGACTATCCACTGACAAGAGTCTTCATTTCTGAAGCACAGTTATTCTTGTACATTAGGGTCTGAAATCACTCACGTTGTCACACGAGTCACTGTCTCTGCCAGTTGCATTCACGTTCACATGTATTACTTTTGTCTAATGCGTTTGACGGGACTATTGAGGCACAAAACAAATCGCGTGAGTGGACTTTAAATTCTTAACTCAGGGACTCGCGGTATCTTTGTGAAAGCAACCCTTCTGCTGTCACTCGTGAAACAAAGTGTATTGGTGTTCATTTGAGCCCCCTCCCCCCTTTTCCTGAATTCCTGTTGTGGTTGAGTCGCATGTTTTGGTTAACAAGGAAATGAAAAATATGGCAGGTCCTGTACGTGTGGAGCTAATTAATCATATATATATATTTAAAGTAGAGCACTA
>JAOVYW010000001.1:2536420-2559547 GCA_025775045.1 Hiodon tergisus
CCCCCCCCCCCCCCCCCCCCCCCCCCCCCCCCCCCCCCCCCCCCCCCCCCCCCCCCCCCCCCCCCCCCCCCAACCCACAACGGTAAATTTCCTTTAGCGTAGTTAAAAATACTGGCCATAAATTACGGCCTCTGAGGGTATCCACTGTGGGAGAGCAGGTTGCTGTTACAGTGATCAGCTGTGAGCACCTAATAACTGACTTTTTGTCCACATGTCCAGAGGTGCACATTTACAATATATAAACGTATGCATGCGCACACACACACACACACACACACTTTTTATAATTGGAAAAAAACAAGCAAGCATTCTATTTAGTTGTTGAGAAGCATTAGTGGCAAGGACATCTGAGCAGTGCAGCACCATGGACAGCAACACAAGAACGGGCTGTGGACAACACTGCCTTTTGTAGAGGGGTAAATATAACACTGTGCTCCTTCTCTCAAAAACACAAAAACATCTAACCTCAGTGCATGACTTACAACTAATCAGGCGAGTATCCTCATCTAAAAGGCAGTTAGAATATTTGCGAGGGGTCTCACTCATATTGAAGAAAGTACCCATTTCTGTTCCCGTTTCATCAAAGCTTACACCCGCTGCTGCCAGGGAAGAACTTCAAAGCTTCTCCGTTCTTGTCTTGTCACTCCGTTTTCCTTCAATACTGAGTCCAACTTCAATGGTGATTTTTAAAAATATATATATATGTTTAACATCAGGTAAAAATAAGAATACACGTAACACTGTAGCTTTTTTTCTCGGTCGGCGAGAATATGTGTGCTTTGACAATAGTAGCAGGTTTTTATCGCTGTCAGTTACCTTTAGATCTATATAACGGTACTCCGCTGGCGGCAGCGTTAAGACAAGTATTTTGTAATGAGGAGTATCCGAAGCGGCTAGTGTTTGTGAGTTCACTTTCCCGTTAGTGTTTCTGGGTACACTTGCCTGCTAGTGTTTCTGGGTACACTTGCCTGCTTAGTTATTGTCTTACCCGAGCGGACGTATGTACACTTCCCCCATTTACACAGCTGGGTATTTAGCATATAAATTCAGAGTAAGTTACAACGGCGTCACCCCTTGGGATGCAAACATGTGAGCTTCTGGTCCAGTTACTTGGCAACTACACCACCTGGTTCCCAGTATGTTTTTAACAGATTGTTTTTCCGTTTGTCAACAGGCTGAGACATGAGCAGTTGCTATCAGTCAATCTAGAATATTTACCAGTACAGTCACTGTACTGCACGTTTGTTATAGCAAAAAATATATATTATTAAATATTTATGTGTTTACTTGGTGGTGAGAGTAAGGAATGGGTACACTTTGTGTTGTTTTGTGTCAGTATTAGTCATTGTTAGGTGTATTTTGAAGAGTGAAAAATGTCAGGGATTTGTCTAAAATGTATTTTTAAGGCATTTCATTACTATGTTTTCCAATAAGTGTACATACAAATACGTATTTAAATTAAAATGTGATATAAATTGTTATGGGTTATGCCACGTTAATGTCTTCATTTCCTTCATTAATTATGTTATAATGTTAATGTGCATTGTGTTATTAATAGTAAATGTGCATAAACTATGAAAGGAGAAAATTAACCAAAGAGATAATTCGATGCTCAATCGGGTCTCAATGTTAAATAATTAGTTAATAATTGTAATAGCCAAAAAACAATGATGAGGCCCTAACTAATTTACTGCGAAAGTATAAACAATGGGATGAGTTATTTATATATGTATATATACGAACGAAGCAAACATTATCGCAAAATCATATCAAACATATTATCTAGCATATACATGTAATTACATAAATCTGAAAAAAAATATTTGTAGCGGTAATTATACTTTGTAGTTTCAACAGATACGAAACACTCGAAATTATTATTTTAGGGGATTTAAAAACAGACATTTAATTATTTAATTTCTATGATTTGGTAGTCCGTATTGTCAATTTCTGGGTGCCCTAATCGCGCTACTTGGTCAATTAATTGATGTCTGATACCGTTACCAGAGGTAACAGTAAACTAATTCAGATATAACGGACATTCCGTCAACATCCTCAGGTTCAGATTAGAATTCAAATTAAACAACAATTTTTGAAGTTCGTCAGTTTCTGCCTCTTCTTCCCCTTGCGCAAAGGAATATTTCACTGCATCAGATGGAATTGCCATTTAGTAAATTCATCAGACATCTGGTGAAATGTGAACGTAAGAGTGAGGGAAAACCCGAGTTCTTCAGAAATAATTCGGGGACTGGCGGAGACCACCCATGTGAACATAAGAGGTGAGTGGGCAGGTGGTACTCAGATGTGATTTTTATGAACGCCCGGTTTGGCAACCATACAGAAATTCTACAATGTTGTGATTTTACCATAAAGATGTCTTTAATACAGCCAATTATATAATTTCAAACAGAACGATGCAGAAAAATACAGCATATGTGTCACCAAATTTTATTTATTTTTTAGACTCATTGCGTGTTTGTCATAATTAAACATTTCAGAAGGAACCATGTTTGGAATACATTTTACCTATAAATAAGATATATGGAATACCCCTTATATTCAATGCCAAAAGGATTATTCCACAGCTGTAACTTTAAGATCACACCCCCCTCCTTCAGCACAAACAATGGTCTTTACCGGGCTGTGCTTTCTAAAGCAAAAATTGTAACATGCCATATTTTCACCAATGGGTATATCTGGAAAACGGAGATGTCATCGATAAACTGGGCAATTTTAAGTTTTCGAAAATGCCATCTGTGGATTTAACGGCGGCGCTTGCCCCCGAAATCTCGTCTTTCGCGTCGTTGCTATTTTCGTGAGAAGCTTTCTAGTAGGATCGGACGCCAATGGTCCCGAAGTGGGCAGCTGTGTGGTTCTGTTAGCTCGCGGAGACTGCGGTTGTCATTGATCTACCAAAGAAGCCGACGTAAGTGAACTGTAAGTATAAGCGCGCTGAAACGTCTTTGCACGAAATTCCGACCAGTGATTTGGTAACACCTGCAAGGTTCTGTGGAAAGACCTCCCTGTCTCCACAGTGTGAAGAAAACTTCTGCAGATGTGCAAAGGTTTCGGAGAATAGAGGTTGACACAAATCCATTACTTTCATTATTTCATTCAGTTGTGAATGTAATCAAAGCAAATTCAGAGAATGATTGCTGAATCCGTGTGTGTTTGGAAATTAGGGTTAAAGTAGAGGGGTAGAGGTATGATGTAATGCATTTCTGACAATGGACAACAATTTCCCCCAGTTGACTTATCAGGCATATTAAACGTGTTATTAAAAAACGTGCATTAAAAAAATACAGCATACAATACGTAGATTCCATTCATTTGTAAAGATAATTATAGAACGAGAGCTGACACATTGACGTGCGCGAGCCCCTCCCATTCCTGGTAATCGATGTGTAATGATACGATTTGCATGTATGAGATGAATGAGTACTAACGCTACGCAAATACTATACACGCGGATGCACACTCGGATGGACGTGAGTGTGTTTACTGGAATAAAAGTAATTGCAGTATTACAATTTGATTTATAATTTATAATAAATAAGTATTTCAAGATAAATATTTGATAAATGACACACGATAAATGTCTTATTGCTCTTTATCCTTGAATTATTCCTAAATCTTTTTACATCATTTTTTATTTCACAAATTTTACAAAAATTCTACCTCATTATAAGAGTGTTTCTAAATTTCAAGTTATAGGTCTGACCTAGGAGGTTTTAGCACAGTCCGTATGTAATTTAAAAATTATGAACCATTGCATTAATTATTTTTTTTTAATTAAATGCCTTTTATGGAGTGAATAATATATATGTTGCATGGTTGGTGTTTGACATTTCAGAATAAAAAAGTAGGAAATTGTACAGCAGAAAAAGTCCCGCTTCTGCTAAATAAAAACGATGACATAAGGACATCTTTAATGGCAGTGTATATTAATGGCAGGCGTCATTGTAAAGATAAAAGCTATCTTCAAGTTTGCCTTTGAAATAGTGTATAACTATATATAACTGACTGTCAAACCATCTGGTCCATTGCAAATCATATCTGGACTGGCTTTAATGTTGTTCATTCTTCTTTATCTGTGTTTTATTGAATCTTCATCGATTGATGGTTCCCAATGACCTTGGTTCCAAGGTTTATAAGCAGGGTAGGCCACACCACGGCAACGTTACCACAGACTCGATACCCTCACCCGAGCTATGATGACATCATGCAAGATGAAACTTTAATTCACCCTGCCCACAACCCCGCCCCCCTGGGAGTCCCCGTCGTGCAGGCCATACACAAAGCGAGAGTGGCTCATCGTCCGGGCGGGGGGGATGTGGAGGATGGGGGGCTCTCACGGGGAACAATATAGAGTTTGGTTTGTAACATGTCTAACATTTAACTAAGTAAGTGTCAGTGTCCAGTTTTTCACACAGCGAAGAAGTGAATAAGGCGCAGACGGTAACTCGAGCTGGGTTTGAGTATTTCTTTGGATAGGGAAAGTTGGCTTTCTCCTTTAGTGTAAATTCAGTTTAGGGCACCTTTTAATCACTTTGTGGCCAGAAGTTGGAGTGTCTCTCTCTATCCCTCCTCCACAAACCGGAGACACGCATGTTTAAAATCACTACAAAGTCAAAGCGAGCGTCTGAGTTCAAACTGCACATATATCAAACAATGGAACCAGCTTGAAGGCTGCAAGGTTTTTCATTCTGCCGTTTGTTTCAAATATTGCAGCTTGTAGGGATCGGTTTTCATGACAGATTGCCCTTTGAAGCACTACAGAGAGTGAGTCCTGGACAAAGTGTGAAATCACTACCCTGCCCAATGACCATACCTCACAAATTCAAACAGCAACTGAGAAATGATCAAGATATTGGTTCCTTTACCCTATTTGTGGGCAAACAAAGTGAAAGTTCTAGTTGGCCTGTCTCGCAGTGGAGGGGAAACGGGAGAAAGTGTGTGTCCCACTGCATCATTCAGCTGGGTCTCCCACTGGTTCCGAATTTAATCGCAATTCGATTGATTATGGATTTTCAAGAAGATATCCAGGGCGATATGGGCGTCTAATTTGACTTTATGCTTTGTTAGTTGCTCAGAGATGCTGAGAATCATCTTGATTATCACATATGCGCATGTGAATGTGAATGTGAAATCCCACAAACGCTTGTTTAGCATGAAGGTTTGCTGTACAGCAGCATTGCCGCAGTATGCTATTCTAGCCATATCCATTCTAAACATAATGTGAATATGAATGGATTATCTACTTGATTAGCAGACGGATGTATCCGGCTCGTACGAGGGGGGTTACAATGTCCCTCTTTCCAATGTAGGGAGATTTGACTGAGGCTAAGAGACCTTTGTGATGGTATAACTGTACTGGCCTTCCTGGGGCTGCAAACAGCAATGGTTTGGATCCAAAGTTAATTTCTGTAAGCACTCGCCACACCGGTGTTCACAGCATGGTTTTGTTGGTTTTCTGAGTGGTATTGTTATTTATGTTCTAAGGAGATATTATCCAAATTGGCTTTTTACACGTTCTCCCTCCTAGGAACCGAAACTTCAGTGGTGTTAATGCGTTAATCAGATGTGCAGAATGAATGAATCATGTTCCGGGCTGTATCCTCTTCTTGATATATGTTGACGTCAGTCCTCTGTGTTATCTTTGACCGCCTTAGCATTTATATGATGACAAGGCGTGATCATTTTTTTGATTTAACCAAATTTTGGCTTTTCTGACTCGTCACCTCCGCTCAAACCTGCGTTTGAATGGAGTATTACGGTGGTCGGTTTGGTTAAACCTTGCCGTCCAGAGTGCCGTTTCAGTCTTATGTCTTGGGTGAAAGGGTAAGCGAACTAAATGAGAAACGGTCGCTGCTCCAAGACCTTCGGAAGGTTTTAAGTGGTTCCTTTAAAAACCTTCCTTTAAGAAGGTTTTAAGGGAATTTCCATTTGGCGTTTCCTTTTTCCGCAGGTGATGTGCAATGCAATGCAGGTGTATTCTGGTAATAGTATTTATTTTTAAAACAACGGAACCTTTATTCAGTGGCTCCCATCTGTAGTTCAGTTTTGAAAGGATATAAGCCTTCTGCTCCCATTGCACTGAGGCAGGCTTGGCGTTATAGACATTGTACAGTACTGCCAGACAAGCCCCTCATTTGGCCTCACAGTGAAGGCGTGCCCCTGGGCACCACACACGGCACAAACCATGCAATAAAACTGCTTAATTAGAGGTGTGGTACGAACATGGCTTTTTTTTAATGTTCGGAGATCTTTTCAGAGATAAACGTATTCGTAGGGACATTTTCCCCACCCCTAATATTTAGGTATATATGCTGTGTGACAGGCTTATTGTATCGATATCTGCACGTGCCAAAACTCCTAGAGAACTAGCCCACGACCCACGTATACAGGATGCCACAGCACTTAAGGCGACGGCCTTCCTGGTTTAGGCTTAGTGCTCGGCTCACCGATGCCTCCAGCGCTACGGCTAGAAGCTCCTCCAGCCAGACCCCTTCTTGGATATTCAGGCTGTGCAGCAGGTATCCGCCGCTAATACATGGCTGTGTGCCACAGGGGGATGTGCAGCAATGGGGAACAGATCCCTGGGTTCACTCTCCCTAAATAATTCACTAACTGGCATATGGCGGTGAGATAAGGGCAGAATGTCGCTCTCATTGCCATGCTATCCACTCATCTGTGTTTCATTGGTGGCCTTGGTGCTTGAAACAACCAGTTATGCATTGTCTAAATAAAACTTTTCGTTTATATGATTTCATGCATGTAGATTCTCAGTAATGGGGGAAACTTCACTGTTATTCATAAAACATTGTGCGGTTCTGTTTACGACATATTAATATTTCATCACAGCCGGTGACTAATAAACACATAATCTCCCATTCCAGTCAATCTCGCGAAGGCTGAAGGAGCAAAATTAACTATGAGGTTGGAGGTACCGGTTTAAACGGGCACTCTTCTCCGTTTGTAGTTCTGAAGAATTGCACCATAAAAGTTTAATTAGTGGTCTGCCAAGTTTGTCGTCTTGCATGATGAGTTGATCCTGATGCAAGCTGGGTCTGTCATTCATGTCTCCGACACGCACCGGCCCAAAAACCCCCAAAAGGGCTGTGGCTTTCATCAACCCACAAGGGAGCCTGTTAGCCCGTTAGCCCGTTAGCCAGCAGGGATGGAGGATCTCTTTCGAGTTATATTAGTTATGTTTGTTTAAGGTATGAGATTAAAAATGTGGGGTGATTTGTGCCTCAGCCATTTGAATTTAAACTCTCTGCTGGGGCAGGTTGCCACTGTAGACTTTTGACCTAGATTTTTAGGAGTGTTACCTGTATTTGACCTGAATTAGTCTTCAGAAAATATTTAACAGTGTAAACTGATAAAAGGCAGAAACATAAGCTATGAAAGTTGACCTGGGTACGAGTGTCTGCTAATGAACTAATGAATGATGTCATGCAACATAGGCTTGATAGGTTGAGTTTATTTTGAACATTGCTATCAAAGATTACTTGACTCTTTAATTATTTACAAGATGAGGAATCTCTGCTGAGCCCTACAAAATGTTCCAGGGGGGCCCTGTGAAACATGTAATGTTACAGAACAGAGCTCCACTAACTAGCCTGGGCAAAAACCTTAAAAAAAAAAAAAATATGCATATACTGTTAGTTTGTGTATATGTGCATTTGTAGCTTTTTATTGGGCCTTAACCTTAGTTAAAGTTGTGAACCCCTTTTGTGGTTGTGAACCTCGTTCCTTATGTAGAGGTTGTAGAGGTTTTTGTGTAAAACTTTTACTTCCAAACGAATGTGTCTCACCTGAGTGTGCTGTCCAGGTGACCCCACTTTCACCTTTACTGAAACGGGATTTCCGTTACAGATAAGAAGGGGTATTGCCAGTTAATTCTAGGCTGCTGTGTTCTCTCTGATCTGTTAAATGTCTGTTTGTCTAGCACTGTTTTATCTCTGATATTTTAAAGGACCTTGTTGTCTCCTGAGAGAGTGTGAGACTCCTGGACTGGCTGTGAGCCGGGCCTATAGAGAGAGAGTGAGACGGCAGGACTGGCTGTGAGCCGGCCCATAGAGAGAGAGTGAGATGCAGGACTGGCTGTGAGCCGGGCCCATAGAGAGTGAGTGAGACAGTTAGATTGGCTGTGAGCCGGGCCCATAGAGAGAGAGTGAGATGCAGGACTGGCTGTGAACCGGGCCCATAGAGAGTGAGTGAGACAGTTAGATTGGCTGTGAGCCGGGCCCATTGAGAGAGTGTGAGATGCAGGACTGGCTGTGAGCCGGGCCCATTGAGAGAGAGCCTGACCACAGGACTGGCTGTGAGCCGGGCCCATAGAGAGAAAGTGTAACCTCTCGCTGGACGTGGTGCTGAGAGACAGACCAGCTATTATATTCTGGCAGACAAGAGACACCCGTTTTTTTGTGTTTTTTTTTACTCGTTCAAAGTCAAAAACAAGCAGGGCGCCCTGTCATGTGAGGCTTTATCTGATGCTAACAGGCCTTTTTTTTTCTCCAATAAAGCTTCTGATGCACCACAGAAAGTGCTGGCTATTGGCCAGTGAATCAGGGATTATTAAGGTCAATGAGCTGTGATTGGTGAAAATTATGTAATGGCATCTAAGTATCGTTCTAAATCAGTGGTTCTCAATCATTTGGCCCCTTTGGACGGATTGCACCGATCAAACGTTGCTGATCATTTAGTAAGTTTAATGATTTCCGCGTTTACGTTCGGTTTCGCTCGGCTTCATGGAATTTGACGGATGTAGTGAATTGCCTGTTCGCGGCTTGTATTGGTGAATGGATCGAGAACCGCTGTTCTAAACGCACGAAGAGTGTAAGGCTCCAGATTCATTGGTATAATTAGTCCTGAACATAAACGATGAAGTATCAGCCCCTCCTCCCTACCGGAGCTCGGTCTCATGAACGCATTATAATGTATATCCGCTGTATTATGTAAGGTAGGGGAATGGAAGAAACAGGCTGACCCACAAAACGGCACAAGCATGAAATCTAGCGCAGAACGCCCGGCACATTCCCCCCACTGTGACTGACTCCCTCGGTCTCACCCCCCCCCCCCCCCCGTCCCGCCAGCTACACTGTTGTCTTCTGTCCTTGCCAAGACGAGACCAGCTCCCGCCACGGGGCACGTTGCGGTAAGCCCAAGGTTTTGGAACTCTTCGCTCCTCCTCCTCCTCCTCCGTAGGAGAGCCACTGGACGCTGCCGTGTCTGAGGTGGACGAGCCGCTGCACTTTAAAAAAAAGGCCAGGCTCTCAGCCTGTCTGGTGAGACGCTATCTGCCAATGAAGGTCACTCTTTCCCAATCTGATTGACTGCAAATTGAGGCGGTTCAGTTCCGGAGATGTGTTGACCCGTCGTTTTAATGGGAGTAACCTTTTGAGATTAAATGGATCATCTGAAGATCAGCTGTTCGCCTAACAGTACACACACAGTGCGTTTCAATGAAACGGGCTTTCGGAGCTCTGCATTTACACAGAATGTTTTCGGGAAGCAGATAATTGGATTTTAAATAAGCCTCTTTTGATTTGTATGTATTTGTCTGACAACTTGAGAAGTTGGAGGCAATCAAGTTCTTCCCTTGAGCGTGTACAGAATCGAGGTTACGAATGTTTCTGGTGATATAAAAATGAAAGAAAATCAAAGCACATGCTGGGAGTACTGCGTTCCCAGACAGTGTGTTGTGTTAATAGTTGCACACCATGCATCACGCACTCGGTTCGCTTGATTCAATACACTAACAGGTTTGTGACGTTTCATGTGTAGGCCTACCCTTGGGTCCTTCTTCAAACACCTACTGGCTTTCCTGAGAGGTGTAGGTCTGTTCACCACAGTACCTGCAATGTCAGTTTGCCTACTGTATCGCAGTTCTCAATTTGTGTGCCATGTTGTAACTGAAAGATTATGAGCCTATAGAAAGTAATGCGGGGGAGGGTGATGGTAAGCATTGGCTGTTTCAGAGTGGGTGTGGCTGTCTGCCCCCCTGACGTGTCGTTTGTCCGGCCCGCCAGGGAGCGATGATGTGCGAGGTGATGCCCACCATCAGCGAGGACACGGCGGGTGGCCAGCGCGGCTCCCAGGGCGGCGCCGCGGACCCGGACTCCCACTTCGAGCAGCTGATGGTCAACATGCTGGACGAGCGGGACCGGCTGCTGGACACGCTGCGCGAGACGCAGGAGAGCCTGGGCCTGGCGCAGCAGCACCTGCAGGACGTCATCTACGACCGCGATTCGCTGCAGAGGCAGCTCAGCTCCGCCCTCCCGCAGGTGCGCCCCGCCCCCGGTTAAGAAAAATTGGGTTTGTTAACAAGAAGCATGAAAGATTAACCAAAAGCACAAAATTTGTGTGTAGATAAAGGGTCTGTTTTGTTTAAAATGAATTTGCTTCTTATACATGCCAAACATACCCTGTCAGTTTTATTTCTTTTTGTTGCGTGAAATCATAGTTCACAACTGTTTCCATTGACACTGGAAATCAGTAAATCCATTGCCAGGATGTATGCGTCTCACTAGCAGAAAACTCTTAGTATTTCATACAGATTGATTAAATGACTTAGACATCCTAGAGGTTTGTAGCGCCATGGCAAGGTACACAGCGACTGTGAGCATCCAGCCGTAATTCAGTCTGATCACACAAACCGTGTTTCCGGTCCCTGTAGAACGCAAGCGTAACTGTCACTCTCCACCAATTTGTTTCCGGCTGGACAGAAGGGCCGATACTGTTTTTGTTTTGAATTGCCGTCGCTTTGCGCAGCCGGCGGTAATGACCTGACGGAGAAGATAACATATCCATAGGCAGGGTGTGATGACAGCGTGTGGGTGAACGTCATTTGAGTGGCTGGGTCCTTCCATTAGCGATGCTCACCCACGGGTGATTTCATTTTGTCGATTTCATTTCACTTCGGTGCTACCCTGATTGTTTGCGAAGCCGCGGGTTGGACCTTGATTACCAGCTCTTACGAGGGAGAGATGCGTTTTGCTTTACAGAATCGCCCGTTATTTTTGCATTTTCTGCCCCGATTGGGATCGGAAATTGTGTAGAAGGATCTCAGCTTGTCGTCACGACTCCTGCCACCATGCGCGTGAAGGATGAGGAAAGTTCGATTAGTCGCCCTTGAGCCGCCCGTTTCTTTTGCCCACTGCCAGCCGGCGGGCGCCCCGGGAAGCCGAAAGGAGATGCAGGAAATCTGTCCCACCCCAGCACAGACTAGGCGTTGCTCTGCTGTGCCTCTCCTCTCGGTCGTTATCGGCAAATACCATGCCAACGTTCTGTTCTCCAACTCTGTTGGTGCCAGTTGTTAATTAATTATACTTAATTATTTTGGAAATTAATTATGTTATAAATATTATACTTCTAGATGAGCAACGTTATTTCTGTCTTTCTTGGAGTGCAGTGGCAGAAGATGCCAGTTCCCCCATTCAAATATGCCTGCCCATAAAAACGCGACCAAAAATTCTTGATTGCTATTTAAGTTCTGTTATTTTAGGTTTGTTTGAGACTGGGGAATAATACGGGTGGGGGGGGGCTGTCTGTGCCTGTATGTCTGTGTCTGTGCCTACTCACAAATAACATTGAGTTTGCCCTTGGGTTCCGATGGCCAGAGCGACAGAAACAGATTCTACCTCGAATTCAACGCTTGAGCCGCATGGTTGTCAGTGCTGCAGAAACAGACACAGCCTCGAACCCAACGCTTCAGCTGCACGGTGGTCAATGCCGCAGAAACAGACGCAGCCTCGAATTCAACGCTTCAGCTGCACGGTGGTCAGTGCCACAGAAACAGATGCTACCTCGAATTCAACGCTTGAGCTGCACGGTGGTCAGTGCCACAGAAACAGATGCTACCTCGAATTCAACACTTGAGCTGCACGGTGGTCGGTGCCGCAGAAACAAACGCAGCCTCGAATTCAACGCTTGAGCCGCATGGTTGTCAGTGCTGCAGAAACAGACACAGCCTCGAACCCAACGCTTCAGCTGCACGGTGGTCAATGCCGCAGAAACAGACGCAGCCTCGAATTCAACGCTTCAGCTGCACGGTGGTCAGTGCCACAGAAACAGATGCTACCTCGAATTCAACGCTTGAGCTGCACGGTGGTCAGTGCCACAGAAACAGATGCTACCTCAAATTCAACACTTGAGCTGCACGGTGGTCGGTGCCGCAGAAACAGACGCAGCCTCGAATTCAACGCTTCAGCTGCACGGTGGTCGGTGCCGCAGAAACAGACGCAGCCTCGAATTCAATGCTTGAGCTGCACAGTGTTCAGTGCTACAGAAACAGACACAGCCTCGAACCCAACGCTTCAGCTGCACGGTGGTCAGTGCTGCAGAAACAGGCGCAGCCTCAAACCCAACGCTTCAGCTGCACGGTGGTCAGTGCTGCAGAAACAGGCACAGCCTCGAACCCAACGCTTCAGCTGCACGGTGGTCAGTGCTGCAGAAACAGACGCAGCCTCAAACCCAACGCTTCAGCTGCACGGTGGTCAGTGCTGCAGAAACAGGCGCAGCCTCAAATCCATCGCTTGAGCTGCTCAGAGGGCGGCATGTAAGCATTCTGGACCGAGACAGCCAGGACGCTCTGCAGAGACGATGGGCCAGATCCGAAGCCCGGTAGCACATTCACTTTCCTGCCTCCCTGTAGCACACTTGTAATCTCAGTAGATTCCGCCTTATGGTGCTGGAGCACTCTCAGCAGTGTCTTTCTTGTTAGACGCTTTCAAACTCGCACGGCTGACGTCTTCAGTGCCGGTGTTCATCTACTCCCATGACCGCTGGTCCACTCCCCTGCAGACAATCCAGGTCTCAGAGACTGCGGCATTAGTAAGTAAGCAAAGCGCCGTCAGGGTGTGGGGAGGGTAGATGTGACCGAGCCTGCACCGGGGTGCATCTTCGGCCCTTTGTGATAAAAAATTCACAGTCACGTGTATAAAATTGGCTCAAAGGCAAAATCAAAAATCCATGTTATTCTCTGCAGTCACTGAGTTGTAGAACTGAATCACCCAAGAAGATAAAATCATATTTTTGCAGTTTACACCCTCCTACCAGGATATTTACGTGGTTTAGTCATTTACAATGTATTTACTAAGTTATGCTTAATAAGTAATATTATAACAAATAAAACTGGGTCTATGGGAGAAGGTGTACTGGGGTGAAATGGCTTCATTAAACCCGCTGGGCACTGAGAAGCTGAGGAGGGCTGTGAGGGAATGTCTGTCTCGTTGGGTCTCGGATTCATTCTCTGCCAAACCTAATAGCGCTGCCTGAGGGTTCCCCTGCAACAGAAGATCTTGAAGGATGACTCCGTCACCCAGAGGGCTTAGCGCAGCATGGGACTTTTACAGTGCCCACCACCCAACGGCCCCCGTGGCTGGGCGGGTGATGAGCCCGGCTCCTCTCCGTGATTCCGCGTGGGTTTTAAAAAAGCCTGAAGCCACGCTGCCAGTTTTTTCCCCTCTGTGTGCGGTTTTCAGGCATCGCATCAGAGGCCTTCCAGTCTTCACCGGTTTTTATTCTCTTTCTGATGGTGTCTCTCCTCTACTTTCTGATTTTGGGCCCGGTGTTATTGGTAATGCGCAGGTATTCTCTCGTCAGAACATTCCTTTGATGATCTGGATGTTTGGTTCTTGACCCAACACACATTATCATGGCTATGTTTGAAGAATCGGGTGGGTTTTTTTTGCCTGAACCCCATGGCATTCTCAGCTGTATATTATGCTGGGACTATTATGCTTGTTTTATAACTTATAACTAATTTATAACAATTTTACGTTTATATCATAGCTCGACTTAACCAGAACTGCCATTGAAGTTTGTTGATAAGGATGTATAGGTCCTGGGATTTAAAACAATGGCGTTAACTGCCTGTAGACCCGAACGAAGACGTTTGCCACAGTTGCATGTATTAGGGGCTGTGAATTGTGACTCTTAACAAAATGAAAAGTCTCTCTGTAATACACAGCAGAGTAATTTAGTAGCATTTAGCCTCAAGTCGGACTAGCGCACTGCCCAGCCCTTTTCTGCCAGAATTCTCATGCGTTGAGCTAAATGGGAGAATGGGTCGCGCCTGTACGGACCACAGTCCCCAAGGAGGAAAGGAACCGTCGTTCCCCTCGCCATCGAAGTGGTTTTTAAAGGCTTTTTTTGTGCCGGGCAGTCAGCTGCTTTTCACAGCCAAGGCAGCGTGCTATTTGTAACAGTTATTATTATCATAGTTGTAATTATTATCATTCTCTGCACTCCGGCTCATTGTGCCCTGCAGTGTAGATTACTGGTTGATGCACTGCTGATGCCGATCTCCCTGAGCTCAGAGGACAACAAAGAGAGGAGGGGGTATCAGACAATAGAACAATGATGCAACGAGGGCGCAGTTTCCCCAATGGGTGCCAGCGGGTTCACGTGATTGGGTCTTCAGTTGACTTTTCCAGCCTGGCGAGCAACGACTTCAAAGCCAAGGGATCTAGTTGTTCCTCATACCAAGTTCAGCCCTTGGCCTCGTTTTCTGCTCCTCTCTCTTCCTGATGCTGGCGGGTTAGGCCACCATTGTCGAGGAGCGTTTCTCGTTGTGATTGTTCTTGGAGGACACCTTGACCGAGGGTTTAGCCTACCTGAGAAGGCATGCTTCCTTCACCTAGAATCGCTGGATTAGATCATTGCAGCAGCGTTAGGGTTGGTACAGAATGGTCATGTCTACCACAGGATCAAACACAACTGTACTGAGGGCAGATGCCTGTGCGGATTGCATAGCTTAACGCACATCTGTGCGGATTGCATAGCTTAACGCACATCTGTGCGGATTGCATAGCTTAACGCACATCCATGCAGAGTACATAATTTAACACACATCCATGTGGAGTGCATGCTTTAACACACAACTGTGTGGAGTGCATTGATTAACACACATTTGTGACTTCTTTTGCCTGACTGAGCACCTACAGGTTTGCAGACCAGGGTGATCCATGGGCTCCTAGCTCTGTTCTAGGCTGACTCTTCACTATCACTCTTCACACTCGGCACACACACTCGGCACACTCACTCTTCACACTCACTCTTCACACTCGTCACACTCACTTGGCACCTCACTCTTCACACTCACTCTTCACACTATCAGGGAATATTCTGAAGTGCGGGATGACATCAGCTAATATGGGGCTGTACTGTGCGAAACTAGAGTGGGCAGAAATAGACTTATCCATGTGATCGATTTGCATGAAGATGCTTTGTTTGTACAGGTTTATCTGTGTCAAGGAGGAAAAAGACATCTTACAGGCCATTGTTCACAGATGTCCTTAACAGCCTTCAGCATTGTTTAAGGCGTACGTATGTTGTCTCTCGAGCGTGTGTTAGTGAAGCAGAAGGCCTTTTATTGGCTTTTTATAGGCTCTTGTCATGGTTCATTAAATATATTTCCCTATATCAGTCTAAAAATGTATATATTTCCTTCTTTATCTGGAATAATTATTTCTGTGTTTTCAATCTGGAATTGCAAGTTGTAGTCAGGCAACTCAGGTCATTTAGAGGGGAGACTCGTCTGCGGTTGCCCGTGAAGTCAACAGGAGATGTCGGTTATTGATTCACTGAGAGAAGCCCAGTCGTTTTCCACACGCCCCAGCCTGGGCGGCGCTTTGCCAACTGTGCTCCACTGCTGTGCTCTCCCGGTCAAAACCTGCGAATATCAGCGCATGGGAGCGAGCGCCTTTATCGGCTGGGCCTTCACTCGGGAGGTCTGCCTTAGTATGTGTTTATGGACCTTTACATTTACTCCGAAACACGGTTTCGCTAGATTTAAACTTGCTACAGATGTCCTATACTATTGAGTTTGCTGTTATTACGGGTGGTCGGATTCACGTTTAAAATGAAACCCCCTGTTAAATCATTATTATGAGACATGTCTGAAGACTAACCCCCAGGACTCTAATGGCCATCGGACTTTGCTCGATTCCTAGAATGGCTGATCTATCCAGGCACTTTGTAAGGCTTTTAAGTAAACAGGCCGGGTTTGTTTGCATTGACTGAACTAGCCTCACTTCCAGAGCGTCCCATCCTGCTCTCCCATCAACCCGGCGACGTGTCGGCCGTCCCAGACCCACGTCCTGCTCCGTGCACCCCAATGCTGCCCACCCCGACAAGCCGCGTTTTGATGTCACACCTGCCGATTTATGTGCAACAGGGTAATCTGGCCAGTCTGCCGCTGCGCCAACTCCTCGCCACTCGCTTATTAAAACTGGGCCCATCGATGGGACTCTCGGTGCTCCCCCTCCCCCCATGCGACTTCTCAAAGCGGGCCTGCCTGTGACCGGGGATCATTTGGAAGCCCTACCCAGGAAGCCTTGCTAAAATAAAGGCAACGATGTGTTTGAAGCAAATGTGGTTCCTTTTTCCGACAGCGGCGGTCCCTGAAGGAGGTATGGCTCACATTAATATGTGAGTTCAGTCCCGGGACTCGCTGGGCGTTTGACGCTGTCTTGTAAATGGAGGAAGATCCCTACGCCGTCCTCCGCGTCCTTGCCGCGAAGACGTGTGTAAAGATGGACTTTTAAAAGGACGTATGCTGGCCTGCTTTAGTGAAGAGCCTGCTGTGGGAAATAACCCTGCAGGCGCATGTGCATCCATTCTGCCAGAATAACGGAAATAGCCTTCAGGAGCCAAGTTAACCTTTTACATGCGAGTCCCTGGTGAATTGGCAGAGGCGTCGATGCCCTGACCCATCGCGCCGATCGTAAATGCCAAGCCCTAACCCTAAACCAATCACAAATGGTACTGCTACTGGCGGGTTTTGCGTTCGCTACGGGGTTTGGAGAGAGCTTGTTGTCAATGTTAAGCTTGTAACTTATCATCCAGTGGTGAGCTCATGAGTCTTTATCATGTCTGTCCAAACATACTTAGTGCAACCGTTTGGTGTCTGCTAATAGATTTGATGAGTTTAAACAAGATCGTTATTCATTTCCGTGGTATGGCCTCATGACAAAAAACTGAAATTTTAGCAGTATGACAATGTTTGGATGTAGGCCGTCACAGCTGAATGTTATTAGAACTGAGCTCTCCTTGTTATTTTTTTCAATGCTCAGTTACGGACAGAAGCTAATGGGCTGGGGCCGTTGGATTCAGTGGCAAGGCGAGCGGATGGTAGATCCTCTAACCTGCTTCCCGCTCCCCGGGTTGTGATAATTACAGCCAGGACACGGCCTGCCCCCCTCCACCTATCCCACAGCTGGTTTTTCCGCTCTCGTCTGTCTCCCAGCTCCTGTGTCGGCTTCCTCTCTGCTACCTGTGAGGTTTTTCACGCAGGTATTTCAGAGAATTTATCCCACGGAGTCTTGCTCCAGATTCTTGGGTGTGTTAGAGGGCAGTGTAGAATTCCACTCCCTACACAAAGGGACTCCAAAAACTGCCATAAAAGGGCAAGGAAGGATGTGATTGGCGGATGTGTTTGGAGAATGTGATGGGAGGATGTGATATATATATATATATATATATATACACACACACACGTATATGTTTGTGTGTGTGTGATGGTAGTATAATTAAAGGAATTGTATGGAAATGCTGGCTTTCAATGAACCAATCGAAATGCTTTACAGCCTTCCCATTGGTTAAATAACTTGCAAACACTCGATACCCTAAGATCATTAATTGATTCGTATGTAGTATATTCTCTCAACACCATCTGAAGAATGGCTTCTGCCAGCCAGCCAAGTCACAATACAGATTAATGCGATTTCACGCAGGCTTCACGATGAGGCTAAACTTTATGTATTCGTTTACCATCTTCGGACGATTTTCCTTTTTGACTTTTGGTACTCCCCTCACCACAAAGGCTCTTTGTATCAGCTCAGCGTGTGACTGCCTTACAGTGGACATGTGGTTCAGTATCGGAGGAGCGACTGCTCCCCGCCCCGCCGCTGAGTCTGTAAAGTGTTTAAATACTTTGGCCATCTCGTGGACTACACGCAGTGTTTTCGTTCCTTTTCCGTCTGGCTTCCTGCCCATCGCTTTCAATTACATGCCAGGTGGATTTTGTTTTTATGGACAGCGTTTTTCATTTTGGATAAGGATTCACAAGAATTCATTGTGGAGGTGTTCTTGTTTATTCATTAGTTAATGAATCCTTTGTTGAAGAATAGGTATGAACACATTTTATTTGTTTGATTCAGGAGGCCTATGTTTTAGTAAGTATTCTGTTATCAGTATTGAAAGAAAACATTTTCAACACGCACACACAACCACAACACACACTCATACTTCTATATGAGTGTATGAAGACTGTAAACGTGTAAAGATAAGAAATGTGTAAAGATAAGAAACGCATATTCCCGTTATCTCACCACAGTTAAGTAAAACGTGGCGTGTATGAGAACCACTTGTATATCTCCTTCTCTTATCCTGTAAATTCAAGACGGACACGTCAAAGGTAACGGTCAGGATAAAAATGTGATTTACGACAACTCTGGGGTTCGAGATTCTCGTCGAGAGGAGCAAACAGAACAGGCTTTGGAAGGCCATTTCACTTCTCACCCCCCCCCCCCCCCCGGTAGATGAAAAATTGGTCCAGTTTGCGCTCAGCATCGCTGTGGGAACCTATCGCGCCGCTCGAGTCCGTTCGCTATTTATTACAACATACGAAGCTCAGCTGTTCAGCATACAGTGCTCTGAGAGCTGCTCAGAGTGTGATCCATGCCCAAGTCCCCAAACCCAGCTTATTTAAAGGCACACTCTCCTCACGGTTTATGAAATATCTACGGAAAGGGAGTCCACTGGGCTGTTTTTAAGTACCCAGTATGCATTAAGGGGTACACTGATGTGTTTAGATGCCTTCGCTAAAATCCATAGCTGAAGGGAGTTTACTTACAGGTCTCCTTGTTCTTTAAATTAACTGATTAGCGTGGGTTCGACACTTGCGTTTACAATGGGTACAATATTAACAAATGGTTTTGTTCTTCTGTAGTGATGGACAATACTATTATTTTTTATTGAATCAATTCTTGTGATTCAGCACACTTGAGAGAGGTGTAAATTTATGATTCCTGACTAAACATCAAAGATTCAGTATATATAACTTTAGGCAAAAAAACAAGATGAGCGAGAGGATAGTTTATTTGATTTGTGTCATTACTTTTGCTATAAAGCATTCACAAAAACGTTTGCAATAAAATAAAACAGTTGAGATTTGTTTCAGTTTATGATAAACATCCTTACTCTACAAAATGAAGGATAAAGAAAGCAGGGGGAGAGGTCTGAGCGAGTGTTATGTCATATTACAGTTATGTCATGTTACACTCTTAAATTATAGTTAGGAGAAGTGAGCACCATAACGTTGTACAATGAGTATTAAACTGAGTATGTGGTGATTTTTAACAATGGAAACAATGCCTGAAGTTACTATTAAATAATATTGAAGAATAGCGACTCTGTTGGCAGTCCAAAAGCGTGACATATGATAGAATCTGTGAAGAACCTGATTTTATTCGATGTAGTCACACAAAAAAACCCATCTCTTAGACTCATCTTTTATATATCTCAGCCATGTGACAAGATGCCACTGGCGTTGACTTCCTGTCATCACAGTCACCCAGTTTAGGAGAGGACGATTTTATTTGGCCTGTCTGGCTGAAATGTATGAGCCACCCATCATCTGCATCTGTCACCAGGGTTCCCTCGGGCACTTGGATTCTGCACCTATGTCGTCCTGCTAGTGCTCTACCCTCCCTGGGGTTTTGTTGCTGGCTGCGCAGTACGGAAGTAAGTCCCAAACACAGTGTGTATCTGATAAAGACAGCAGCTGCTTTGTCCTGATTCCTCGTCTGCTGGCCCCTGGTCGTGTTTGTAAATGGAACGGGAGGTTGTTCGATGAGTCGACCCTTTCAATAATTCAGCCGGGCGTTCACTACTGGCTAATGGACCCAGGTACCACCCACCGGCGCTAATGGAGTGATGCGGCGCTTTCACCGTAGAGACTGAGTCGTCACTCTCCCGGCGATGCACACACTGGCGGCGCGCACGCCGCTGTCCGTTCCACCAAGCTGCCAGTGACACTGCGGATTACGCAGCAAGGCCTTAGCGCAGCAGCCCCTGTCGGAGAACGCAGCCTTCTGTGAGATCCCTCCTTGGGACTGAAAGAATAACCTTTAAGTGTTACAGAAGAGCTCTATGTTATGACGATTTGTGCGGAATAACTTGATGTAGTGTTCTGCCAAAGCCTGCCTAGGCGTCTTACAGATTTTCTTCATTGTCGATATATTAAATTTAAAATGTATATGTGTTAATAGCATGAATGGTAATTTAGAGAGGAAAATGGTAAGCAGAGAAAAACTGAAATCCACACACAGATATTGAGCTCTGCTGTTTATGGCTGAGCCAGGATAGCCGCAGAGCAGACGTGTCCATGTTGTGTAACACTGTCTCTGCGGTGTGAAGAGTGGGGAGTAGGTGGGGAGGTTCATTGGTCCGGTGCCTCAGGTCTGTGGCCTCATGGGGAGTAGTAGTGCTAGAAATCGGGGGCCTCTTGGATAATCGTCTCCCTGGGAAGCATGTATGACACTGAAGCGAAAAACAGACAGTGGAGGAGGAACCACTAAATCTTGTCCTCCCGCTCCGAGACAGCGGGACAGGTGAGCGCTGTGTCGCACAGCCACAGAAGCTCCACTTCCTGCAAAGTAGGTCGCCTTCAGTCTTCCAGCCGGCGGAAATTGAAATGAGTGTGTGTCGAAGTGCGCACCTCTGGTAGATATTGGACAGTCCAAAGCCGTTCACAGGACTGGAAGAAGGACTCCAGAGACCAGAGACACAGCTGTGGTTAGCTTATGTGTCATGACTTGTGGGCTGACTGGGAAATGGAGTTCTCTGCTGGAACAAAAACCTGCATGCACAGTGGCCCTCCGCGGCCAGCCCCCTGCAGTGGGCTGCTCCACTGTATGAGGGCTTAGTGAGAAACAGGACCTCACAGGGAGGGATACGCTCATACAAGGCTTTTTATGTCAGAAATAACCACTCTAAATGGGCATCATGGGTTGCTTTATGGCAGGCATTTGAGCTACTTCTCGATTAGAATTTGATTTGCACCTGGAAACCCCGGGAGAGATCACTTCCAATCCAGATAATGATTTCAGTTAAACAATTAAGCAAGGTGGAGCTAAAACCTGCAGACCCCTGCTTTATACGTTGCTGGTGACGCCGAAACACATCCGAGTGTTTTTGAAGAAGCTATAGAATTTTAAAGTTGTAGAGGATGAGGAAGAAATCTAGGTAATCTAAAGAAGACTAATAACACCTTTTACATGTTTTTTTATATATTACATGTTATTTTGAATGATGGGTCAGAAGCCAATCAAAGACACATCCTCTATATTACAGTACCGCATTCATTTATAAGCCCATTTCCTGAAGAGGTCAGGCCAGATGTTTCTTTTAGCAAGATAAAAATGCAGACGTTCTGTATCTGTAATCTTGCCAGTATTTGGTCCAGTTGACCGCTGATTATGAGCCATTTTCTCAGTGCAACTGGAAGCATTTCTCTTCCTGGAACCTGTGCCATAGATTGATCGCCCCCTCAAATACTACATCGATAAACAATTAGGCCTGGCTCTTTGTGCTCAA
The DNA here is from genome assembly GCA_025775045.1 of Hiodon tergisus. Taxonomy (NCBI): domain Eukaryota; kingdom Metazoa; phylum Chordata; class Actinopteri; order Hiodontiformes; family Hiodontidae; genus Hiodon; species Hiodon tergisus. The sequence continues at coordinate 2,558,030 of JAOVYW010000001.1, forward strand.
CGGCAGCCGTGAAACACATTGCCAAAAGATTTGGGAGTAGCTTCTTGTTGGCTTGAAGAAGGGGTCATCGTTCTTTTGATTTAAGTTCAGTTCTGTTCAATTTATTACCTGCTCATCAGAGATCCGAATTGCACAGCTATTAAAAGCGCAAAAAATGTGGATACTCTTCATGTACAGCAGAAATTGTAATGCAGCAGAAATCTTTGAGTGTGTGTGTGTGTGTGTGTGTATAAATGTATATATAAAATTCAGGACACTTCAAGCTCATCTTTCACTTATGCTATAAACTTATGCTATTGTTTTTATTCAAATGGTTCTTGGATTATACAGAATGTATAGAACAATCTGTGCATTCCAGAGCGTTCCACTGTACCTAGTTTGAATATAGATTCCTTTCCCTCCTTGCATTAGTTCATTTGTGACCACCACTGAAAATGTCTGGCCTTTTTGGTAACTAAAAATCTACGCACCACAAAACACCTCCTAAATGCTTTTTACTTTCTTCAGTATATAATTGATTGCATCTTTTAGAAGATAAGCACTGCGAATAAACTTTGAATATAGGTGAACTTGTGCAGATGATGAGAGGCCTCTGATTTCAGCGGGCGGGGTTAATGAATGTTGTCAGTGTGCTCTGAGAATTTCCTTTCAAGGTTGTAGAGGAGACAGGTTAGCTTCTGACTAGATATTCCTTAGTATTTCTGTCGCAAATGTATGACGACAGAGGAGGGTGAATGGATCCTGGAGGATTTTAAAGCGCAATCTTTTGACTCTGGTGTGATTAGGGTTGTAGGTTTGAAATTTCCTTAGTGGAAGATGCTTGGGATACAGCATTGTTGATGACTACTTATAAAAAGCCACAGTCTTCAAAGTAGCCACATGTAGTCCATACTTGTGTTGACAAAGTCATCTCTGAAGGTGCGCTTGAGTCTTAAAAGCTGTGATTGTTAGAAATTGAATTTTTGTGATGTCGTTAGGACTTCCTTCCTTCCTTCTCTGGAAGTTTTGCCTGGAATGCTAATGCGTTTAGCCGAGCAGCCTAGACTGTTCTCTCGTTCTCTCTTTCTCCTGCTGGGCCTCAGTTCTCAGTTGAGTTACACATCTCCCATCCTACCTGCTGGGAGACCCCCCCCCCCCCCAGGGCCTTTTAAAATGACCTCATCTTGGTTGCCATGGGTGTGCAGAGGTAACTAAGGAGTGTTGTGTTGTTGAGCGTTTCTACAGCCTATGTGTCAGTAGCCTATATTGAAGGCCTGAGGGGAACTAGAAAATAATTATCTGTCTATAGCAGGACTCCTCACCCTGGAGCTTTAGTCTGACATCGCCTTCCAGCCTTGCTTGAAACCAAGCAGGCAGTGACATCTTGTCCAGCACTCCACCATCCTGCACTCCATATCCGGCACTCCCCACCCTGCACTCCCCATCCTGCACTCCATATCCGGCACTCCCCATCCTGCACTCCATATCCGGCACTCCCCATCCTGCACTCCATATCCGGCACTCCCCATCCTGCACTCC
>JAOVYW010000001.1:2565976-2583089 GCA_025775045.1 Hiodon tergisus
GCTAAAGCAGAGCGGCACAGTCGAGAGCACACGCTAAAGCAGCGCGCCACAGTCGAGAGCACACGCTAAAGCAGAGCGGCACAGTCGAGAGCACACGCTAAAGCAGCGCGCCACAGTCGAGAGCACACGCTAAAGCAGAGCAGAACATGCTAAAGCAGAGCGGCGCAGTCAAGAGCACAGTCGAGTGCACATGCTAAAGCAGAGCAGCACAGTCGAGTGCACATGCTAAAGCAGAGCGGCACAGTCGAGTTAGATTCCTTCTGATTATCTGCGTCATGAGAATATGCCGGCTGGGAACCGATATAGTTTGACACAGACGGTAACTTTAAGGTAAAGTTAAGATCAGTTACGCATGAAATGCCGGCAACTAAAGAAAGTTAAAAATAATAATAATAATTGTGTGATGAGCTCAAATTTTTGCCTCAGAAGAGACGCTCCGCTTAATATCTCCACTGATATTCTGAGAAAACTGAGAAAGTAGCTGAAAATCCGGCTCGACTGAAGCACACCTCTGTGTGGGTCGCACAACTTTGTCCAATCTCTCATTGTAGTGATGCATGCGACTGCAGCAAGGATTGTTCTTATACACCAAATTTGTCACTGGAGGATTAGAACAGTCCAGTTGTATTTTTATTTTTTTGCCTGCAGGTTATTTATTGAATCAACCGTAAAAAGTCTAAACCCGCCTTCAGTTCTAACCAAGGCCCTAAGCATCTTTAAACACAACTATACAAAACACAAGTGAATAAAAGTCACATTTGTCAGCCTTCCTGACTCTCACCCCCCCGTGGGGTCTCACCTGTAGGCTACGGTGGCAGCCTTTGCCGCTAGCGAGGGCCACTCGCACCCCCGCGTGGTGGAGCTGCCCAAGACCGACGAGGGGCTGGGCTTCAACGTGATGGGCGGCAAGGAGCAGAACTCGCCCATTTACATCTCGCGCATCATCCCTGGAGGCGTGGCCGAGAGGCAGGGGGGCCTGAAGAGAGGAGACCAGCTCCTGTCTGTCAATGGAGTGGTAAGGCCAATGGGATTTCTTCGTTCACCTATACCCTGATTCGCCGAGATTGTGCTTTTAACCATTTACTCGCCTAGACACATAGTCAAAGCTCTGTTTTCTGGTTTAGTGGCATGGTTCTCTTTTAATTTTTTAATTAAGGCCCCCTACAGAATGTGCCACAGTGTTGCATTTAACTGACTTTGACAAAGAGGAGAGTCAGTGTCTAAGACACTGGAGAAATTCTCTAATGGATGTGCTCTCTGACAGGGCATGTCTGAACATTTTCAACATTACGTTCAGCCATTATCATTTACACAGATAAGGTTGCTACCAAGGGGGGATGGAAACATTATTTTCAACATAATAAGCCTCTGTGTGTCTATCCTAGTAATGCGAAATACAATTTTTGCTTTCGAAATCGATGATTAAATTATCACTCCAAATATATTTAAATACTACATAAATAATGAAATGTTTAAAATGTTAAACATGCAGACGTCACTTCCATTCAGACGACCTTATTCAGTTTGAGAAACAGCCGTTTCCAATTTTAGAGACGTAAATATCAGTGTTTTTTTTAGACCCAAATTATATGACGAACACAATTGGAGCGAACTAAAATTTGACGGATAAATGGGCAGAACACACACACTGAAAAAGCTCCAAAGTGGAATTCGTTGAATGAAATCAAAATCAAAAGACAAAATCTGCACATCAGCCATGGTAAAAGAAACTGTCACTGAAGGTTACCTTGATGAAGTATTTTTTTTATTTTACTGAAATAGCAATGAAACCACGGCATTATGATTGAAACCATGGCAGAAAGTGGCAGCCAAGCCAACTACAGCAAATTTCACTATGGTCCTTCCCCCGAATCCCGTAGCTGAGCCTGTAGTCGCTACAACATTACAGAAACATTGCGATTGCGTTTGGCATGCGATTCCAGAGTGTGGAGGGCGAGCACCACGAGAAGGCGGTGGAGCTGCTAAAGGCGGCCAAGGACAGCGTGAAGCTGGTGGTGCGTTACACGCCCAAGGTCCTGGAAGAGATGGAGGCCCGCTTCGAGAAGCTGAGGACGGCCCGGCGGCGTCAGCAGCAGCAGCTCCTCATTCAGCAGCAGCAGCAGCAGCAGCAGCAGAACCCCTCCGCCCAGCAGAACCACATGTCGTAGGTGAGGCTTTTCATTACTTTCAGGCCCCCACAGAAGGACCCTGGGGCCTATACTTACGGCTTTTGAGAGGTTTGGGAGTGACTGAGATCCCGGGGGTTGCTGTGCCCTTGATAGTCATGTTCCAAACAACGTACATGGCTTTGCACCACTGAAATTAAGTTCTGCAGGACATCAGCCAAGGCCCAACGTACACCCATAATGCACAATCACGTCTAGAGGCCTATACCGACTCTCAATAACTAATTAAATAAATACTGTTGGTCCTAGGTGCCACCGGTTTTGGAAAGAAAGAATATCAGCGGATCATTACGTTCCTACATTTATTATTGCATCAGGAGCGAGTTATTATAACCTTTTTAAAACAGGGCTCAAAGCATTAAGTTTAAATAATCTGCTCAGACACATCTGAAGAAAATCTTATTTCAGTCATTCTAATATCAGGAAGGGCTTGTAAATTATGTATGTTTTGACAAATAACAGCTCTGACTACATTATGAATTGCGATGCTGTTGCAAGAAAATCTAATGGCTTTAGGTTATGTTTTTTTTTTTTATGCATACTTGTCGATGAGCTGCAAGCAATTAGTATTTAAGTAGGTACTTCCTGGATCGGCAAATTAGAACATTCGGCAACGTATGCACATTGAAAACATCAACGCCGTGCTCATAGCCTGTGACAGGCTTGTGAATAATGCATCTTTTAATGTTAACCAATTCTGTCCTTAAGGTACCAGATTTCAGCCCACATGCTGGGTGAAATGGAAGTGTCGTCGCATTTTCACCTTAATGGTTCCAACACTGTTAAAAGTAATAGTGACAATTATACACGTAAGCTGCACGCAGCTCTCATAAGCTTCCAGTGTGAAGTGCTTGAAGCAAGTCCAATCTGTATAATTTATTATAAACACAATCTATTAAGGAACGCATGTGTTGCCTCGTTGCCTACAGCAGATGGCCATGGTGGATAAATTACTGCTACCAGGATATACATTATGAAATGAACAGTGAAAAATAGCTCTCTGGTGGAGCAAATCAGACTTACAGTGAGCCAACTTCACAATCCTTATTAGCTTATATGGCATACAAAATTTCATCAAAATTTATTTCCAAATGACCCGGTTTGAAACTGTGGCATATTGAGTGAGCGGATGGCAAAGATTCCACTTCACTTCTCAGCACTCCGTATTCCGAAGGGCCACAGGATTCATCTGACCAATCAGCATGTGATCACGGTCATGTGACAGAAAAAATAACAGAAGCTGTGTCACTGATGGATAGAGGTCAATGCCATGCAGATGAACTTGGGTGGTTGGTTCAATTTCCCTTTGTGCATTATGGTGATGGAGATGCTTTTATTTTTCATTTAGACAATTTTTTTAACTCAAAACACAAAACGCAGTTTAGGGAGAACAAAAACAGCTTTTCAGATGACGGCTAATTAGATTATGCTAGTCTGGGCTTTCTTCACCGAGTCCCTATCACCGGGACTGTTTATATTTAACATCTCTTAAAATATCTTTAACAATCTCAACTCCTACTCTCAGTTTTTGTCTCCTTACTTGTCTTCTACAGTTTCTTCCACAAGAAGAAAAAGTAGAAGATGCCACAGCATATCAATCGGAAACCAACTAACAGAAAATACCAGCTTTTCGGTCTCGGCTCACTCACCTTGGGTGTGCGGCGGACAGTTTTACTGTGTCAAAGAGAACCAGACGACGCGTGCTCTAAAATTCTGGTGCTTTACTGTGTACAGTGGTTAAAGAAGCAGACACAACTGAACATGGTCTTTTTTTTTCTTTTTTCCTCACAGTCTTGTTGGCGCCCTTTACGTTGAAGTTCCTTCCTGAGTTTGTGATATTGCTCGATCCTTTGTTTCTAACTTATTTTGTTGACTTGTTTTTGAACAATGTTCTCATTGACGTTTGAGTCTTACATTGTGAGAACGGACATAGATTACTTTTGTGTACTTTGTGTTGTCCTCATATGGAAAAATGTGAATTTTTTTTAAACCTGACCTACTGTAGCCCGGCAAAATATTTTGTATGAAAAACTAGCAGACCTCCTTTGAGGACGTATAACTAATGATGCAACGATGAACTCGTACAAAAGACAAGAAAGACATACAAACACAACCTTGTACACCATGCGGATTACATTCTGTAATGCAACTCCTGCTGGGGAAATAATTTATACAATTTCAAATTGGTATTACTGCGACTCTACTGCAATCCAAAAGATATTATGGATTAATATCTGGAACAACTATTTATTAATTGTTTTTTTGTTATGGGAGGTTTCTTGAGCGATCCAACACTGTCCCTAGCAAAGGAAAATTATAAAACGTGCTGAATTTCCTTTATAAATAAATAAAAATATTTCCCTGTTTTGAGCAAAGGAAATATTTAGATGATAAAACTAGTGTATATAAGTATTAATGCATAATAAATATGTGGTAATATTTTGTTAAACTTAAAACTTTATATTTTAGAGTTTATAATGTAAAAGTTTTATGAAAAATGCTACGTTCCATTGGGGTGTATTTAACATGTAAAATTAAATGAAAAAATGAGTGAACTATCCAGTGTGTGTCATTTGATATGTGGTACTTGACTTACTCTTATAGATAATTGAAATTTAATTTACAATACACAGATTACCGCCCTCTTGAAATCATCCAAACGTTACTTTACTTCATCAGCGACTTTGTCTGATTAATTTTGCAAAAGTTTAGCTAAGTTTAGCTGTCAGCTGTTATTAATTTTGATCCTAGGTAGATTTCAAATTTACAGAGGACTGGTATAGGTTATTCATTAATGGTAGTTTTCTTGATTTACTGAAAACCGTATGACAGTAATAGACTATTGATAATAATCATAGACGTTTTGAATCTGTGGTGTTATTAAATACTAACTATCACGTTTTCCTTAATAATTATGTTGCTGTTTTAATGTCTGTTATCTCTACAAATATTAATTTAAAAATAGCACAATAGCCATCTGGCTAGAACGTAACGTGAATTTAGTCAAACTCGACCAAGAATAGAACTCCATTTCATGCCCTTAATTCTTTAAACAGCTTGTCAATAAAAACCCGTTTCTCTATTGACACGAATTGTATTTTTGAGGCAGGATGTATTGTATTATACTGAGAAAAAAACCTCCAGTGATATGCAATTGTTATAAATATTATATTTGTATGAATAAATATATGTGTGTACAACGACGGCTGTTTTTTATATATCTTGGATTATTTTCTTTAAATTAACTTCTCTTTAGTTAAATTATTACTCCTGTCATAAAGGTACACTCTTTTCATTTAATTACATTTCTTGAAACTTCAGAAACTTCCGGTCTGACTCGGGGTTGTGGTGTTTTCAACACAAGCGGGGTTTACAGAAATTTTTAATGTAGGTTTCTAAAAAGGTCCTTGCAAAAAGACACTGGTGGTTCAATCTTTATTTAGATCAGTGCCCCGTTTCTAACGGAGTCATCCGAGATGGCGTTTCGTTCATCTAAGACGTGACTGACATAAATTTCCTACATTTCAAATTTTTCAGAAGCTTTGAAATTTTGATTACAAGAATAAATGTGCTATTTTCATAAACTGTTGGGACCTGAAAAAGCTGGTTGCTACACTAATTTAAATGAAAGTTCTGAAATTCATTCCAGTACATCAAATGAACTATACATTTCGGCATTGCTATGTGTCTTCCCTGTGGTACCTCAAATACCCCAAGAAGCAGATTAATAAAAACATTTATAACACAACCTACCAAACGGATTGGGAACTTAAAAGCTAGAATAAACGTGATCGGGAGGCTTCTAAGGTGTTTTGGAAAGATCTGAAACGACGAAGTCACAACATTATCCCCAGAATTAGGAATTATAACTTTTGGTGAGACCACCCAGAGAGAAAGGGCAAAGGTCCGATCAATAGAATGGCAACTGGTGAAGAGCAGGTTCCATCCAGACCGTGCGGATGTCGGATGTCAACCCCAACTCCCTTTCCAAGGCGTTCTGGACAGGAAATATCGCAATAATGGCGCTGTTATGACAGAGCAGGTATGAGTAACTGTCACTGACGGCCAACTCCGTACATGCCCAGCTGATCTGCTGTCAGTATTATACAATGAAAACTAAAAAGAAATAAACTAAAGAGACAAACCAACTTCCCCGCATCCCTAAACATAAATCTACCCAAGATGTTTTTTTAAAATTGGATTATTTTTTGTTGTTGTTGTTGTTCCTGCTTTTAGTTTTTCGCAATTTCTCCCGAGTTGTCACTTGTCAACGCATTCTTTGCAAAAAACCAAAAATCAAAAGTAAATGTCAGTGAACCGAATGCTTGTTTTATCACAATGTTCCAACAGGGGCAGTGTCCCGTTTTGGTTGTACTCTTCCCTGGCCACATGACTAAATTAAAGCTGTGACCAGCACGCCAACGCTTTCCGCATCTCTACTTTTGTGGTCCAAAGAGCCGGTGTCCACACAGTAGGGCTTCCCAACCCATTCACAAATACATTGAGTTTTAAATCTGTACACTTCGTCCAGTCTGTGACTATGAAGATCGATATTAACACCAATGATAAATACACTGCCCAACTCTAAGCTGCAGCGCAAATCCAGATAGCAGTGATTATAAAAATCAAGAGTGACAAACCAAGTGATAAAAAAAATCTCCAGGTCTATGATTTTAAGTGACTTCGACAAAATAGGCCATCAAAGCCACAATAAACGCCGTGTTCCTAAGAGTGATTTTGAAAAGTCTTACCGTCCACAGTCCTGACGACAGTCACAGTCGAGGCCAAGGATTGTTGGGTAAAAAATGATGCACACTCAGTACCTGATTCGATCATTATGATCATTCAAACTCCGAATGGTGTCGCAGCAATCTCTGCCTTTTGTATATCAAGAGATGGAAAAAGTATACAAATACAAAATAAAAATGTAATCCGTAATAATGTTCGCTGAGTTTATCATATAGTTATAAGGCGTGCTATAATGAACGAAATAAAAAAGAAAAATGTAATTTTTACCCTCTTCTTGAACTTCTTTGTTAATGAAACTGTTAGTTAAATAAATAATGATTTCCATCTAGTGGCGGAAAAATGTTACTACTATCGCTCTGTTTAGAAAATAGCTGGTTGCGGACACTGTACCAGAAATACTTGTGTATGATTTGTTCAAAAAGAAATTAGCAATATGGAATGTTGCCTCGTTTTAAAAGAAGTTCTTATACGATTAACTCATCACAATCAAAACGCTACCTATATTTTTAAGACCTAATATAAAATTTCTCCGTAACAGACACACCTTTCGGGTCATCCATAAAATGATTTCCGTGCCTATGCACTTTCTACCTTCAGTCATAATGTATCACCTTTATCAACTCTCTCATTATTACTATGACCGTGCCATTTCTGGTACTCCCTTTCGAACAAAATTAAATAAATAGAATGAATGCAGACCTACAAATAAAAAGACTAAAGAAGAAACAACGCAACACCGTTATACTTATCTCGTTATTGTGAACTGATGTAATGTTTTACATTTAGCTATTTACTTGTCCATCCACATTGTACCAATTATGGCTTTTCTGTTCTTTCCGCCCATGCAACATGATTTATACATCAACGATCGGACAAAATTAAGCGTAGCCATGGAAAAGCTCAACTTTTATAGTTTTATATAGCCAACAGTTTTAAGTAACTTAAACAAAAAAAATTCTCGCCGGCATGACGTCGAACTCTCGATGGCGCAACAGTCAAATATCAAACTAAGTGGGCTGGCGGACCATAATTGTCTGTATTGTGTTTGCACAGTGGGTTTGGTGTTCACGGAGCCAAGCGACCCCCCAAAGGATAAAGAGGATGTCATCTCCAAGTTTTGTCCTGGCAAGAACAACCATTCTAAGGTCCCAAATCAGTGGAGTACTGAGGGCGGCAGCCATGCCAGCGAGAGAGGCTATTTCCTGGAGGGTTGAGTCACGGGAGGGATGAGTTACGAGAGGGATGCGTAACGGTAAGAATGAGATACTGCAGGGATGAGTTACGGGAGAGATGAGTTACGGGAGGAATGATGTTACGGGAGGCTGAGGCGTTGCCGTCACTTTTCCTTGTATGCCTTTTTTTTGGGGGGGGGGGGGGTTGAAACGAGGGTTGCCTGTTATACAAAGATTAATGTATTCACCTACTTACATCTGACTTGTCCTGCGTGGGTTGGTGGATCTTAACCACAGTTTGTTAACCCCTTTGACTCTAAGATCTTGTGTTAACCAATGGCTCATGATGCAGAAATTAGATAAATTATTATTATTTTATTATATTCAATTTAATTATTTCTTTTAGTTGTTGCTTTGTACGGTCAACTGTCCTAGCTGGCTATATTTGCCCTGCTTTCACTAAAACATTTGTCGCATGTCTAATTTAGGCCATTTGCTCCAATCAGAGGTGTTAATGATAACCAGCATTTGCTCCAAAAAAAAAAAAACCTCTCCGCTATTCAGTATCCTCTCCTGGCTTCACGCTCTGGCAGGGAAGTTCTATTTTCAACAAGTTTTAATTTTATTTTATTAAGGTCTTTAAGGGAGTACTTTTTTTAATCACATTTTATCTTCAAATGTCAGTAATTCAGAGTTCCCTAATGATTCTAAAATGATTAGGCAGAAATAAACATCAAGTAGTTAATATTATATAAAATTATTTGTAAGCAAATGCCTAAAATAGTTACACAAAAAAAACTTAAAACCATCCAGTTACCTATACACAGTTTAATATTTTAAGCAATACATTTGAATTCAGCTATTTTACATTTTTAAAATTCAGTTAAATATGTTACATTAGGTAAAAAATGAACACAGTACATGGGACATTTACAAAAGACATACACGTTTTTGTGCTATTCTCATTTACAAAACACAGCTTTGGGGAACTGTCATTTTCACAAAGCTAATATATTATTAAACTATATGTTTTGCTGACGTGCAGTGCTGAGCTTCACAACACGTGGTATATGGGCGTGGAACACATGGCCTCCGGAGTGCCGGGCTGGGAGTCTGTCCTGGTGGGAGAGAGGATCACTGCGTCCCGGGACACTGCGAGGCCACTGGCATCCCCTGAAGACAGGCGGTCCACAATGCTAGATAGGCACTCCAGACTGGACAGGCCTGGGCCCCTTTCCTTGGAACTGACTGGGTAAAATAAAAAGGGGAGGGGGGCACATGGTCAGTGACCATCAGGTGAAAACCCCAGCTTGAAGGGGTTCAAATAACATCAAAGTCACAAAGAGAGACCAGTCATTTGAAGTCCATACTTAGTTGGGTTTTTTTTTTTTTAAATAGTTCATTCTTTACTAGAAGGTGTATAAAGAATTATGAAACCTTGGATTGCTGTGAGTTTCACCAATTTATTTATCTACAGTAAAGTTTTTGTTAACATAAATTTTGATCTATTATTTACTTTATTTCATAAAGAAATTCTTCTTTCTTTTTTCCAGTAAAATGTTTTACTATTCATTTGATATGTAGAGGTGAATGACAAATACTTGGATAGTAATTAATAGATAATTGTATAATGATACCACATTATTGAAACTTAATTATATTTTTAGTTTAGTATTTTTAGTCTCATTGTAACACATTTTCAGTTAGATTCACAGCAGGCATCCTTACCGCAATGCATTCCATGGTTGTAGATATTGCTGTAACTCTTCACCTGAGACCAAACAGGACTGTTGCAGCCAGTCTAGAGAAATGGGTCAAAATTTTAGCGCAATGTTGTACAGGTCGGAGATACCGCGAAACCTATTTTAAAACCTACTTTTAAACGTTTAAATGTACCGATAGTTCTCAGAGTTCTCAAGAAACAAGCATTTTAAATAGTTAACAGTTGGTGGGGGCTAAAAAACGATCTGCCGCCACTAGCAGTGTTAGGCAACACCCATGTTCTGCATGGCATTAAGCATGGTGAATCGATTGTGTCAGTGGAAGTTACACCGGCTTTTGCAAGACGACACTTTCCCAGAGCAAATCTGCAGAAAATCCTGGCACCAGGGGTGGAAATTTCAGCCGGGAAGAAGGCAGCAACACGGCCTATTCTGCCAGACTTCAGTGAGGAGGATTTTCCCGTGTTTATTGGGATTATTAAAGGTCTGGCAAGGGGAATGTGGCCACGGATTATAGCCATTCGTTATCCTGGGGCAAACATGTGCTGTTGTTTTAACACTTCCTTCAAAGGGTGATTCCTAAAACAATGAGTATCTCACTTTTGGAGACCTTTATAAAAAACCGCAGTAAGTCCAGCTCGACCGCACATTTGGATGACAAGTGAAACCACTGGTGAAATCACGTGCACCATTGGGATGCACTAGTGTGCAAGGTATTTCTCACCACACCAGAGAAAATCACTAAATCAGTTCTCGTCTAAAAATCACGCCCAAACTCGTTTTTGAAAGACGCAAGAAGAAAACAATGATATCAACGACATTGAATGGTTAAGCAGACCAAATTATCAACAGGTCATGGATATTGAAAATGTTTTTTTTATTGCAATGTTTTAAAACTATGCTTTGCCTCATTCAGATCTGAGCTGATACATTTTTTTAAATAAAACATACTTAAAGAGACGGGGTAAAACCGATGCAGACAGAGCACTGTAGGCATGTAGACGCAAAGAAAAGATGTTTTTAGGATTGAGATCTAATGTGGTTAAGAGAGAAGTAATTTAAAGACCTAAACAAATAAAAAGACATTATGAGAGACAAACCGTGGGTGACTCACCACGCCATCGGAACAGTTTGAGGTGGGGCTGCCAGGCTCAGAGCCACTCTCCCCTGGCAGACAGTAGTAATTGTCCACTTGCTCTTGCAGGAGATCCTGTAAGCTTTCGATGTACTGGATGGCATTGCGCAGGATCTCCACCTTGGGCAGCCGCTGGTTGGGGTTGGCGGAGGTGCAGCGGCGCAGCGTCTCAAAGGCGTGGTTGACCTTCTTTAGCCTCCGCCGCTCACGCATGGTGGCCGCCTTCCGTCGGTCCACCGTGTTGGACTTGCGCTTACAGGCCTTGCAGGCCCACGCCAGGCAGTGGCCGGCCTGGTGGTGGCCGCGGGGGGCCCGCACGTGCTCCTCGTCCTCCGAGCCGTGCAGCTCTCCCAGGGTGAAGCCTTCCTCTGAGAAATCGGGGCCCTCCGGGGAGGAAAGCCCAGTGCCATCGTAGAAGACTTGGGGCGAGGTGAAGTGGCATCCGTCAGAAACATCCATGGCCGTTTGTGGGGGGAAAACTCGGTGTGGGACAACTGTATGCTCCTAACAAGCGAGTGGTATGAGCAAGCTGCCACTCGGGCCCTTATATGCACAGAGGCACGGCCCCACATTGGCCAGAGCTAATTACCATATCCCCCTGCCTGCACCGAGGGTGAGCCCAACTCCCCACCTAGCGGCCTGAGTTGGACACCCTGCAGGGCTTCGCACATCTGCATTCCCTGGTGTTTATCCACTCTGTCATGTGTCTGTTTGATTTAACCGTTCCTTCATAAGTAACACCACAATGGCCAGCTGAAGTTATTTAGGGGTTGCACATTAAGGGTGTTTGAGGCAGGTGAATTTTTCCTTATTTAAAACGGTTTACATTCTAGTAGTTTTGGGCTCATTTAGTGTCATCATGGAGTCACACATGTTTGAGAGCCGTGGCTATTTATGAGACTTTTATTCGCAAATATGACTGAAACATACTTGGCTTGCAAATGGACTTGATTGCGTCAAATTTAAATTTTATATGACCACAGTAGCCAGGACAGCATCATTCATTGATCAGCCCAACATCGAGAGTATTTCGTTTTAAATTAAGATCTAACGGCTTTTATCATTTGTTCTCTAAGACACAATGCCGAAGACTTCTGTCCGCCGTTGTTCCGTGGCTTGCTAATTTTATGGTCGAGACAAAACGCAGCGTTACAGATGCAACCCAGCTGCAAAAGTGTAGAATTTCAACCTCAGCAAATTCACACTTCACACAGAAACTCCGCGACACCGTCCAAACTAATCATTGAAGGTGTTTGGCGCTGCGGTGTTAGTATTAGTTACTGGCAGTTAGTGGTCATTAAATTAGGTATAAAACAATTAACAACCTCGCGCTAAAGTGATTTTTTCCCCTCTGGATCTGGCATGAAAGTCAGAAAATCAACTTGATTGATAAAATTAAGGAAAAAACTAAATAAAAGTAAAAATATAAATGTCTAAGAACTGTATCTAACTGAACTTTTATATGGTTATTTAAAAAAACACTTTAAAAATTAACATTTCAAAAATAATCAGTTTTAAATACATACAGTTTTCTACTGGCAAAACTATTACGAAGAAAAATACTAACTTGGGAGAATAGACAATAGGTGCAAGTCTATTTCAACTGTCTATTTCATTTGGCGAAATAATTAGTTCAACGAAGAGCGTTGACAGGCCGCAAGTATACAATGCGGATATTTCACGCAACGTGTTAAAACGTTTGGTGACTTCCATCTCTGGGAACTAGGCACACCTAAGAAAACATTGTAGTACCTGCCACTGAATTGCCGTCGGAGTTTGTATAGTGGACAGCTGAAGAAGACATTGGCCGCGGCCTTTGCTACGGAAAAGCCGGGGAGATCAAAGGCAATTGACTGCGAAACAAAACGAAATCTTGCCAACACCAAATAATTGAGCCCATAATGAAGATTACGCGAGCATATGGTGCGGATGTTATAGCCGTGTCAACCCCATAGCCCAGCCAATCTATTTATTATAAATAAGTAGAACAGGCGCATCAAAAAATAGACACCCAGCACACATGAAAAAAAACAAAAACAATATTTAAATAAGATTAAATTGAAATATCCTAAAGCATCCGCGTTTTGTCTTTTCCGTGGGAACTCGGTCGGTGAACACAGAGCGAATCGATGTGAACCCGCAGCGCTGTGTTCTGGAAAGCTTGCTGTGTCTCCTGGGAACATCAGCTTGCTTAAAACTCCGTGACCCGAGGGCTACGAGGGTCAGAAGCCGTGTTAAGTGCAGAGCAAGAGAGCACTTTAATGTCAATTCTCAGAGTTTTAAAACTCACTTTGACGCTGTATTCCCGCCTTTTGCTGTTTTGTACAATTCCCATGTATTAAGTGAATACGTTTATTTTTTAATTACACAACGGTGGATTGCCTACGTGGAATAGCAGATAACAACCTCGTGACAAAATTTGTAGGTTTATTGCAACGCTTGGAATCCAATTGGTATTTTTCGGAGTACAAGTAATCGATCAAACCATGTTATTATGTGTTATGTGTAATGCATTCAATAAATTGAATTGTGTAGTTATCGCCCAAACGTCTCGAACATACCGAGCTGATTTAAGAGGTAATTATATTCTTCATGCATGAGAGTGAATTAATTAACAGGTTGAATTTAAGTACAGCCTGTAATGTTTCACTACGGAAACATTTATTATTATTACACTATTTATTCTTTAAACGACTTCACGAGATGGAGAAAAAAAACGGATTGTATGCCGTTTGTATGTATGTAGGAAACATACTGTATGCCTGTGAATTAATTTCACTGATTCACTGAATTAGTTTAATTGATTCCTAATGTTTATGCTGTTCTGACATGTGAAAAGTAGATGTGTCAATGAATCACCCACCACCCCCATACACAATTATAAAAAGAAATACCCCGTAATTTGCATGCGTGGATAAATAAATAAACTAGGGCTTCCAAAGGTCAGTAATGCAAGGTATCAGATTCACCAGGCCTTGGAATGGACTCAACTATCTTTAAGTACAGAAAGAAAATGCCTTCCTTAGTTGATAACTTCATACCTTACAACCAGAAGTAGTTCCTCCACAAACATGCCCAGGTTAAGAGACTTAAAGAGAGAGAGGGGAAGAGGGGAAAGCAAGATTTAAGGTTGTAGCCATTGGTTGATAACTACCAACACAAACACCGCCACTGCAAATCTATTTAAGATAATACAGCAGAAACTTTGCAGCCCAGCCGAGGTTGCTGAGGGAATTCGTTCGGACTTAGGCCGGGACAAAGCACTTCTGAGGCCCCTCATTAAAAGGACATTATGGTCTGTTATATCCAGTTTCAGCCTGTTCTGCAAGAGGTGCTGATAGCTCCTCGGAACCGAAGAGGAGAAACGGGGTCACTTTGAAGTACTTAATTTTAAAAATATGAGACAACTTATCAGGCATCAATGTGCCATGGGTATGATCTCATCATATCAGAAGAGGATGGGGATAAAGCCAATGGGTCACGGTGATATCTAAATCTTTTCGACTGACTATTCAGGTCTTTAACTTTAGCTAACAGTCACAGGTACATTGACGAACATGGGCACAGAAACGGAGCAATTTGGGCACAATGTGCCATAGATTCATTTTAGAGCCCACTTGAAAATGTGAATTTGTGGAGTTACCAAATCTGCAAGTGGACTCTTGAAGGCTTAATTTAAGAGTGCAATATTGAATGGTTACAATTGTAATGTGGAAAAAAATGAACCAGGGAACTTAATTTTTTTTTTCTCAAATTGCCACTGACAAAAAATGTAGTCATTGAGGACGCCTTCCAATTTTCTGTCAGCAGATGTCATTCTGAAAAACAGAAAAGTTTAATCGCTAAAGACAGGATGAACAGCAAGTACTGCGTCAGTAAATGGATCAAAATACTCACAACAGGGGCTGTAAAACTGCCCTTTAATTTCCACATCCTCCTGTCTTTACCTGTGTATGTCCTGCACTGAAGTCCTTAGAAATTAATCAGTGGGCTCTCTGTCTTGCCTGACAGACCCCTTGGGTCCCCCAGGATCATGCTGGTGGCTGGTAAAGTGGCTTAGAATGGGCAGGGATCACTGGATGTGAGGGGAGAGATTGCTGCCCTCTCTACTGGTCGTCAGGATACTGAAGGTCTACAGGATCATTCAGTTCTATAGAAGTTTCGTAGACACTGTTTGACACTTACTATTTAAGCACAGTTTCCCTTTCTTCTGGAAGGGTGTTTGTCGGTGAGGGAAATTAATCACACGGGGATGATTTTTCACAAAAGATCCCGGTTCTGGCACAATATCTAAGAGCATAGCGGGTAACGAAATTTACTCAACTTCCCTCCCCAAGTAAATTTTTTTTGGTGGTACGGCAGGCTTTGCAACGTTCTACTACTGCCAAGATTGCAGATGGGATTGATGGTAGTGACATGCAGAGCTTAGAAATGATTGCCTTCACTGCAGCGTAGGGAAGCAATTGCCTTTTTCCAGCTGGCACAAAGAATCAGCCAAGGCTGTTTTGGACCAGGTGTCATTTTACATTCTTTTAACAGTCATAAATTGGTAGGTGGATTTTTTTTTTTTTTGGGAGGGAGGGGGGTGTAGTGCCCTTGACTAGCCTCAGGAGAAGCAATTTTCTATATTCAAAGCTATGATGATGATAAGGATGTGAGGGATACTGTTGAGATGGTGAAACGTCAATTAGTCCATAATAATTGTAAAACGAGAAACCAGAAAAGGGTTGTGCATATGGGCCAGTGGAACTTGAATGCAAATATTCCCGGCATGTCAAAAATAAACACACACAAACACAAAAAAAGTAAATGCTTTAATTTTACAGTCCTAATGTTATAAAGGGATCCAAAATACATTTGTATCTGGCCCCTACTAGCTAACAAAACCTGGAGATTAAAATGTTAAATTATTGCTTGTTTGTCTATTATTAACAAGAACATACTTTTTTTTATATATATTTTTTTAATGATGAGATATTGATTCTGTTCAATAACCCTCCAGATCAGATAATGACCTGTAATCCAGATAACCTGGAATAAGGATGATGGACAGTGTATTCATAAAAATCTATGTTCCAGAACACGTAAGTGTTCTTTCAGCTTCCCGCTTCTGTTAAACGCCATGGCGACTTCAGTTACAAGCTTTCTTATTTCTGCTATTTAAAAATTGCTGCAACTTCGGTGATGGACTGCTTAAGATGTTTATCCAGAGACAATAAAAGAGTTTTCATCTAGGAATGCATTGCACATAGACAAATCTGATTGTGTCATTGATAACCATAGCTAACATTATATTATGGCAATTTATTGGCATTTGGACAGGAAATGCAATAAAAATTGCTTTTGTCGGATAGAAACGTTTCATAGTCTGAGACAAGGTCAAGATTTTAAAAATATGGGGCCGGTTGCATACTATGCATACTTGCATAGTCTTCAGCTGGTCTTAATTCCCATCTTAAACCAATCTAATTTAATGTAGTCAGTTGTGTAAAATGTAACTTGTAAAATGTAACTTTAAGATCTAAAAAGTTCCAAGAATAACTTTGAACATTGTTTGAGGTTTCCAACTTTGTGCTTAATCCCTAGCTGTGAAACTCCTTCAGTGGTGCTTGGTGAAATTTTCTGCCTTATTTATTTAAAGTCTCTGTCTGAAATAACCCACAACTGATATTGAATTTGAATGTTATCTGGATGGACAGAGGAATGTTACACGTCTTTATACAACTTTGGTAATGTTATGCCTAACCTTTGTCTGACTAACTTAGACTATAGACTATGTTTATGTCTCGAAACCAAGACCTCATGCACAACAACTCTGGTGGTTAGTCCATATAAGCCCACAAAAGACAAACCAGTAAAATTTTCATAATCCAAAAATCTCATTTTATCCCGAATCTTTAAATATAAAATAATCTTATGTAATTTACAAAATATTTACAAGACATTATACATTTTATATAAATGTACAATTTTGTTTATGAAAAAATTAGTTTGAGTCTGAACCACTGTTGTGAATCAGGGAACAAAGAATAAAAATACCAAATTAAAAAACTTTAAATAAGAAAAAAAATATTTTAAAATAATGAATAATGCCATAATTTTTTTAAACCAACATGTTTAAATAAAATAAATATTACACATTAATAACAG
>JAOVYW010000001.1:2591864-2603435 GCA_025775045.1 Hiodon tergisus
TGTTACAGTGAGGGAGTGCACAGGTAAACACTACGCAGATATGGAGTTGACAGATACGCATGTTACAGTGAGGGAGTGCACAGGTAAACACTACGCAGATATGGAGTTGACAGATACGTGCGTTACAGTGAGGGAGTGCACGGGTAAACACTAGGCAGATATGGAGTTGACAGATACGTGTGTTACAGTGAGGGAGTGCACAGGTAAACACTACGCAGATATGGAGTTGACAGATACGCATGTTACAGTGAGGGAGTGCACAGGTAAACACTACGCAGATATGGAGTTGACAGATACGCATGTTACAGTGAGAGAGTGCACGGGTAAACACTACGCAGATATGGAGTTGACAGATACGTGTGTTACAGTGAGGGAGTGCACGGGTAAACACTAGGCAGATATGGAGTTGACAGATACGTGTGTTACAGTGAGGGAGTGCACAGGTAAACACTACGCAGATATGGAGTTGACAGATACGCATGTTACAGTGAGGGAGTGCACAGGTAAACACTACGCAGATATGGAGTTGACAGATACGTGCGTTACAGTGAGGGAGTGCACGGGTAAACACTACGCAGATATGGAGTTGACAGATACGTACGTTACAGTGAGGGAGTGCGAAGTTCATGGTATCCTCTGCATTCATTTCCAACATCCTTACGGTCTGGCCGGTGCGGGCATGCTTGGCTTTGATGGAGAACTTGGTGATCAGCCCGTTGGTGCGTCTGGGCAGGAACCACGTCACCTTCACAAAGGAGTGGTTGGAGGCAAAGGCAGTGAGGTTGGTGACCAGGCCGGGGGCTGGAGGTGCGGAGAGGGGAACAAGAGCAATGAGGCGTATGAACGGAAACGGGACAGGCAAAAAGAACAGGGGAAACACAGGGGTACGCACGAGCCTCCGCGGTTTTGATGAACAGGGACTTGCTGAAGTGTCCTACACCAGCCTGATTCTCTGCTGCCACCTGGAGAAAGGAAAAATTAATTGAGTTATTTACTCATTCACTCATATTTTAACCATACTATGATTGAAAGATTATAACAGATTAAAAGTCTCCTAACAGGTGAATAGCTGCTACATTATCAACACTTCAGCGGTTTAATTGAGTTTTTCGTCACAGGTCGCTGTGTTCAGTCCCGGCGAGTGACAAGGTTTTCTGTTCTTCAGCATATTTCCCTCTAAAGGAGTCACTGTTTGGATGGGACCACCCTGTGTGTTGATTGAGTGTCGTTTGAAAGGCATTCCCAGGAATACCAGCTCCTGTATAAAACCTTGTTTTTGTTGTTGTTGGCTTCAAGGCAAGATTTTTCTATGCTCAAGTCAATATAAAAAATATAGAACACCACACAAATGACCAGTTCTTTTCTCTACTGTCAAATTTCTATTTTGATATTTAAAAATCGATTATTTTCAGAAAATATGGACGTGAATTATTTTTGATCCCACCGTTTAAAATAACGCCGCATGGATGACTGCGTCCGTCAATCTTTCCTACAGTCACTCTTTACCTTGATGCTATAGGTGGATCCCGGAGTGAGAGTGTTGAGGAGGAATTCTGGGATTTCAGAGTTGGTCGACATCTGTGAGAATGCAGAGTCAGGCCAGGGGCAGGCCTCTTTGTACTGGATCACGTAGGAGTGAATCCGCCCGCTGGAGGTGGCGGGCGTGGTCCAGGACAGGAGGATACCGGTGGAGCCCACCCGCTCCCCTTCCAGGTTAGTCGGGGGGCCTGGGACTTCAGAGCCGCAGGGGTGCGTGTCACGGGACGGAAGATTAGGGGACAAGGTTGAGCAAACTTAAGCATTGGTTTCCCTCAGCGGACGAGAATGATAGACACTTGGGCAATCTGATAAGGAAAAGGGAGACTCTGTATGTTTTCACAGTCTAACGAGTACTGAAAACAATACTAAGCTTTCAGTGAGGAAAGTGAGATTAGCCCGATATGACTGACGCCATTCTTCACAGTTCTTTATTTACTTTCCACCTCTGCAAAATAAAATACAGTTTCCACACAGACTTCATAAACAATACGGTTTAATCACGGCATAACGTAGTAGTTTCATGACTACTTCTATATGGTTTAATGATCAAAGTTAATAGGTAAAATAAAATACGGTTTATTCACTGCATAAAATAATAGTTTCA
Source organism: Hiodon tergisus (assembly GCA_025775045.1). Lineage (NCBI taxonomy): Eukaryota > Metazoa > Chordata > Actinopteri > Hiodontiformes > Hiodontidae > Hiodon > Hiodon tergisus. The sequence continues at coordinate 2,594,008 of JAOVYW010000001.1, forward strand.
TGACCACTTCAATAAGGTTTAATGATCAAAGTTTATAGACAAAATAAAAAAGTACACCGTCATTTGAAACTCTTATTTACGACTGCTGAGTACATTTTCTATGGTCCTACAGTCACATAGAGCAAATTCTGTCTTTCTCCTCATTGTATAAAGTTTATAACATATAATATTGTTATTACTACTGTTCTTATTTGTACACAAAATCTGTTATAGCTGTAAAACACAAGCTCTTTTAAAATGAATAGCCCACATAATGTGTGTGTTATTATGTTATTATGCACCGCAGAATACACATCCCGAGTAACCAAGAAGCCTCGTTTGTCTGGGACTTACCCGTATCTTCGCTCGTGGTAAGTCGGCTGAGCGGGGACTTTATCGTGGACGAGGTGGTGAACATCGCCCTGTAGGACGTCCCTGGAGTAACACTCGAGGCATTCGCCTTCTGTGTCGCCACAAAAACAAACAAAAAAATATAAAAACCCTCAAAGATTCAGTCATCCGCTAAGAAAACGCCTCGGAGCCTCGGACATGGTGAGCTGGAAGCTCCCCACACACGGCGAAACCCACTCTCGGAAGTTCGGGGGAAAGGGTATCAGCCAGGTGGATGAAGGGAAGGGAAGGGAAGTCAGTGTGGGGTGAAGTACCTGAACATCCAGGCACAGGGCAATGAGCAAGGCCAGCACGCGAGTCATCACTGGCGGGTCGCGGGTCTGGTCAGGCTGATCGGCTGGGCTTCGGAGCAGAGCTCGTCGGGCACCGGCGCACTTGGGAGCGCTGGACCACATTAAAGATTAAAGGGTAGCCCCACCGGAGAGCCGCGTAATAAATAATGAGCTCTATGACTCAATCCCAGCTCCCCCTTTTCTGCCTTACTCTGTTACTCTGGGTGGCACCCAACACCTGGCACTCACACACTGGGAGAGAGGGGAGGATTTAAAGGTGCCAGTGTGTCTCTCAGAGGTGGCAGCAACGTGTGGCTGCTTGGTAGCGTTTTGTCCTTTGCAGAGAATGCTAACGTCCAACGTCCTTGCATTAGTCCGTAGCGACTTGGTTGTGTGGAGTGTCAGAACCCAGAACCGCCGTGCCACGGGATCCGATGGAGGCTTTCTCACAGCCACACTAGCATTATCGGCTGTTCTGGTGGCGCCGCGGCTGGTCGCGGCCTCTGGGAATCGGATGGCCATCGTCCCGGGACGTGTTATGACAGGGGGTACGTTCGTTGCATATGAAAATATGTCCGCCCCAAAAAAGGGGGGGAAAAACAGAACATAGGATAGATGACACCTGTTTGCATAACGTAACAAGAAAATCGTCATCAATCATGCTGGAAATTAGGTTTTCGAACTTCATTGAACTCTTTAAATACATTACAAAATGTATGGTGTTTATAATTTGAAACAGACAACCACTTAATGAGTTTTATTCAGAATTAATTTGTTTCTCAGCCAACTGTTAAATAAATGAAAGAAATAAGAAGTTGATTTATTAATGAATTCGATTTTTCTTCAATGACAAACCTTCAGAGAGCACGCTCCGCAAAACAAACAGGCCGAAGGCGTATCTGTTATTGTGCAGTTAAGCTCTCAGTGTGCAGACAGCCAGTTCTGGGCCAAGTGCATGTTTACTCTGTTGGAACGCACAACATTCTGGTGACGGCGTGGTGGACACTCTCTCTGGTTACACAGACCCTCTGGACAAATAAATGAATAAATATTTAAAGTGTCACGCTGCAGATTTCATCAGCCGGACCCTATAAGAGTTCAGTCACACGGTGGTAAAGAGTCCATTCAGTCAAGTTCAATGGCAAAACCAAGATCAAAAACACACTAAAACTGCTATTGTTCTGCAATTTATCTTAAATAGTAAAATCAGGCATTTATTGTGAGGTAGAAGAGGAGTAGAATCTGAAACTAGTTAGAATCTGACACTTAAATATATAAGTTAATAACTTAAATATGTTACTTTTAATTCGTTTTTGTACATCCACCCTTTTCCATACTGTAGGTTTATCTATTTTTGAAATTCTGATTAATCACTTATAAATAACATAATCACTAATTAAACTCATTAAACTTAAACTATACTTCTGCTTCCTTGTCCCAATTGGTTGATACTGAGTATTGACTGTCTGAATGCAGTCCATTAACAAAGGACGATTTCTAATTTTGACAAATGAGTTTTTAGTTTCTAATGAGACCAATCCAGTCTCAGTCTTAAGCATGCCTTACATATTTTCTTCCAATTGTAATTTAAACAAGCGGTTACATGTAGAAGCCGTTGAGTCCAAGCTCAAGTTCAACGCAGCGTGGCCTGTCCTAGGATTTGAACCTCCATCCTACCGCCACCGATATAATTCTCTGACCACAGCGTGATTGTGCAAATATGCCAAACGCTAACTTTTCTAGCGGACAATAAATTAAACATCCAGTCCATACATGTAACGTGAGCACACATCCCCGCAGACAAAGATATTCTTTTCAAAACAATACCAACAGAACTGTGCAGGGTCATTCAATCCAGATCTACGCCGTGTCCCTTTACAGCTTTTTATCATGCATCTTTTAAGTGGCCAGGAACACAATCTGACTTGAGCGGGTCATTTTTGCTAGGCAACCACCTCGGTGATGCGCTCACCATTAAACTTTAAGTAAGAGCCTTCATCCGTTCATAAGAGACAAATTTTAGCCCCATACAGAAAGGTGTAAACTGAGAAGTGCGTCTGCACAGCTAATCACTAGCTGTCAGCATTGACAGCCCATATATCATACACTGATATCCAGAACAATGAATCTATTTTTGCACAATGCATATATAATAGATCAGATGGTTTGTTATGGAATTTAGTTACTAAAAGAAATATAATTTTTTAGAAAGAATTCAAAATGCAGAACTAAAGTTCACAGAAAAATGCACTTGTTCTTCTGTTGAAGGTAATGTACCTAACACACGAGGCTTGCTCGTGTGTGCAAAGCCCTGGTTCATGCCAATATGGATATTCCCACCGTGCAGCCCAGCCAACACTCTCCACGGGTCTGATACACTGTGGGATCGGTACAAGCTTACTATGGAGAACGTGGGAGGTAACCAGCCATCTGTACTAGCTTACTATGGAGAACGTGGGAGGTAACCAGCCATCTGTACACGCTAACTGAGGAGGTCTGCAGGAGGTATCCAGCCATCAGTATGAGCTATCTGAGGAGCTCAGCAGGAGGACCAATGTCATCAGTACCAGCTAACTGAGGAGGTACCATGCCATCAGTACCAGCTAACTGATGAGATTCGTAGATTCGTAGATTTGTAGCTACGGATTCTGATACAAACACACGCAGAACTGCCAGCCGGCAGGCAACCAATTGACTCGTAGATGTTGCTGCTTGTCAGCTGCCTTGTAAGTCAAAAGCTTGTAAGACAGGTCTGCGCCAGCAGAGAGCAACCTAATATGCAGCCGGGGCAAAAGTAGCCCCGAGAAAGCAGGGAGTGTGGAGCCGCAGAAGCCTTGACGCTGATGATACACAAAGTATTAAACCAAAGAAAATCATGGAAAGGTACATACGTTTTACAACAGTCCATATTAACTACATTTCTCCAACATCTCTGACAACTCACTGAAGTATTAAAAGGAAATCATCATCATCATTCTATGTAGCTCAGAAGCTTAGAGTCAAGGTTCTGTGCACTTTATAAGCTATTAAGAAACAGCTGAAAACACAGACTCTCTTAAAAACCATTCATAAATATGGTCTATTAACTCCAAACCAAGGGTTGTATAGTCATTTCAATGGCTTATTTTTAATATCGAAATTGAATCTTCAACTCACATTCTTTGTAAAAAGAAAAAGAAAAGGGGGATCCAAGTGAAAAGAAAACGAATGAATCAAATTTCATGAATAATCTCCACTGCAAGTGCACAGACCCCAACCTGAGGCTTTTATAGAGCTGGGATTATGCCCATCACGCAGTTGTGGTCCACACGGAGAGCTTGTACAATGTGCCGGTCAAGTTGTTCTTATCGGTGGCTAATTAATCTCATTGGTCCTTTTAGGGAGGGCCTTCCGGTCCTGTCCCTTCCATAAATTCAACGGCATCAAATATATCATTTCGGAGGCTTGGAAGCACCAAAGTGTGGGTATTGATTCAACGGGGGCAGATATCTAGACCCCTTTCTAACATTTTTTGTAAAAACTGGAGACACTTTCCAAAATAGGTTTCTTTGCACTATATTTGCAGACTTGTTTTGAACTCGTTTCCAGAGAAGGTAAGCATCCAGTTCTTAGAGGTGGAAATCTTCTCCGCATGTTACAGAATTTCCCGTAACGGTTCAATGATGTTTCGATCTGATGACTGGGGAGGACATTGAAGGTGTTAGACTTCATAAACATTCAACATCTTGAGTAAACAATGTGTGCACCATAGGCTGCACCTGGTGGCTTTGTATTCAGAGTAATTTTGAAGGGCCCTGTCTACTCCTCGTCACCCCGGCAACCCAGTCATCATTTTTATCCCCTCCCACATTCCTGCTTAATTCTCAGAGCCAGAGCACATCCCAGTCTGAAGGAGGACATGAATAACACACAGCTATCAGGGAATCTCTCAGCGCCCTTTAAGCTTGTTTATCACCAGAGAAAAGGAAAACCCGTAGCTTCAGCTCGATTACTTATCTTTGAAATGATGTGCTTTTGAAAATCAAGATGAAAGCCTGGTGTTCAACACAAGAGTAAAATGTGCGCATACTCATGAATGTCTATTAGCCAAAGGTCCGGAAGTCAACCGGTGCGTTACCGCAGCAGTTCTACTTCTGATGTGTACCACTGGGATATGGAGGCGGGTACACCGTTTAGATTTTCAGCAGGACGATTTGGCTTGGTAAATTAATGACACGTGGGTGGACAGGTGTCAGCCCACAGTTGTCCCCACGCATGGGGCCTGCATGGGAAAACTTTCCAGATTATCCACTCTAGTATTCTTTCGGCATCATTACGTTCGCAGTCTAAGGTCAATGGGAGGACCCTTGCACTCTCCACAGGTTTGGCCAGATACGTTTACCAAGAGATGTTGGTAGCACCTACTTGATGTTACTGTTAGCTTTGGGTGCTTAACAGGCTACCAAAGACACGTTTTAAGAGTCAGAAGTCACGTTCAGCAGGTCAAAGCAGCCAAAAGATTTTAGGCGGAAAGCAGAAAACAGATTAATTTATGACAATGTTTTATTAACGTACTTTCATAATTGTGACATCTGTCGTCACTGCTCATTTTCCACACATCTTGTTGACAAATAAATGAGGTAAAGTATTATAAAATATATGTGAAAATGTTCAATATACTTAAGGGGACCTTGACATGTGTTGGGAGATGTTTGCCAATGAGATCTGAAACACTGGTTTTTTCATGATATTTCCACTATACAAGTCATTTCCTCTTTATAGTTCCTAATAGCTGAAATCATTTTTTTTTTTGGCATCAAGCATTATATTATGCATTAATACTTCTACATAATAATACATACATGTAAATCATGTAAATGAAGAAAATATCAACAACAACAGAAAACAAAGAATAAAAATATCATCTCGGGACCATAAAGTAATCAATATATGCAATGTGATGGCTAAACACATGAGCTAAACGCAATTTGTTTGTGAGCCTAAACTTAGAATAATTTGAATAATTACACTGTAGCACTTCCTCTAAGTAGGAGCTTAATTGTAATTGACAGCAAAGTGCTTCGAGAAGTCGGCCTTCCCCTTCACACGGCCCCGCCTTTCCCCCGTCTAGTTCCACTGGCACGAGCAGTCCATGGGCTCCTGGAAGGTGTAGTTCACCACGGTGCTGTTGCGCGTGCAGTACAGCTGCACGGTGCGATTCTGCAGTCCGTTCTCCCGGCAGCACTTGCAAAACCGCGCGTGGCTGTTGATGTTGAAGTTGAAGATAGTGGCCGAGGGACACTTCCCATCACAAGAATAGACCGTTATCTGAAAGTCGATGGACCAGCGCGAAAGAAGTGCACAGTCAGAAACCCCTCAACAGCACTGTCGCTTAGCCATGCACGATCACTGTGGGCCACATCTGCAGTAAACGTGTCACCCTGGCTGTGCTATAGACGTCTTACACAGTCACATTACATTAAGATGGGAGTTTCACTGTGCATTCACGGCGCCCCCTGGAGGACTTACAGGTGCGTTGCTCCGGCAGTCATCTTTCCTGATGGTCGTTCGGATTGCCACCCTTTTGCATGTCTTGCCATCCTCTTTACCTGGTTAGTCGAGATGGAGCACAACTCAGTTACATTCCTCTGGATGAATAATATGGATGTATTCCAATAACTTAAAAATAAAACAAAAAAATCTCCATGTATGATAAACAAAATTCACAATACTGCTAAAAGGGCATACCGAGAATCCGGTCAATTTCAGAGCTGGAAAAAAAAAAAGTTTAATGCAGATCATGGCTTCACTCTTTTCATTTGAAACTTGGAAACAAACACGGCCCCTCCGTCCAAAGTGCTAAATGTAGCTAAAATAGTCCCAAATGATGAGTCAGTGCGGCTGGAATATATCCAATATAGTGAGATATGAACAGCTTCCTCATTTTGGCTCACTTACTAGTGTTCATAGCCTAAATTGAAACTGCATTGGCACTAAGGTCTTAATTTTTCCTTGATTGGATAAAAATATTTTATATTGGATCTTAAGATTAAAAAAATAATAATAATCTATATTTAAGCAATGAGCAATTTATTTTTTTCATGTCAATCATGGGATTTTTTTCGGATTTCAATTATGAGATACAAAATATAACTTTTTAGACACTTTAGGAATTTATTTCATGCTGTGTTTTTTCCAAGCAATGGCTAAACTGTGCTACCTGCTTAGCTTGACAACATTTATTTAATATATTTTCCTATCAGCGGAACCAAAATGTAGGCCATATTTCCCCAGCTATCGAGGGACATAGCCACCTATAATCGCTCAACGTGCCGGAACATTGCACTCCGTGGAAATTCAGTCCTAATTTGAACCGGCACTGCTTTCCTACTTAAGCTTACTCAAGCTGAATCCAGGAAAGCACAGGAAAACAAGAGCTCACAAAGTAATGCCTTGAGAGGGGGACAGGATAACATTTCACTTGAGGAATCTGCCACTCTTTAATACTTTTAATACCTTTACAGATTTTTTTATTTTAATTTTTTTAAACTGTGATTAGCCAGGAGCTTTAATTCACCACACTGTATGTTAAATATTCTGTATTTTAAAAATACCATCAGCTACATTCACACAAGTATTCTAAATGACTGAAATATCTGCCTGGAAAATTAATTGCTTTCCAGAAAAGCTCCCCTTTAATAATTTTAACAAGGTAACTAATACCAGTCTTTCAAGTGTTTATTGCACACCAAATACGTTCAGCGATTGTGCAGAAGTCTGCTTAACTTCTAGTGGAACTGATCTGAAAAATGTGGGCATGCAATGTGAAAACACGGATGACCCAATACAAGCTCGGCCAAAACGGTCTTACTGTCAACACACAAACACAGCATTGAAAAATCAAAGGGTCATTTTCTCAGGCAGATATTTGAAGTGGGAGTACAGCATATGCACTTCAGAATGATTTGTCAGAACAGAAAAATTACAAAATTGAATAAGGTTAAATGTACCTGTGTCACAATTAGTACTACCAGTTGGGGTTACTGGGCTAACGGTAAATGGTAATATACCCAATCCAGAACCTGGTAGAATCGTCAGGAACAGCAATGTTTTAGAAAAAACAGGGGTACAGTTCGTATAAATCTCATTCCTACATGCATTAGATCAAATGCCAAAAGGCAGCAGCTGGTTTCAAGCCCAGGGCTTTTAGAAAAAATGAGTTTCTTTTTATTTTATAAAGCACATGCCTCAGGTTTGCCAGGCGATCCTTCCAAAACATTGCACACTGAACCCATCAAGCAGGAGAGTCAGGGGTGGGTAGGGAGAGAGGGCATGCTAGCATCACCTGCTAGCTACTATACAGAAATATATCAGTTTGGGAACAACAGCAACGAGAGAGAGAACAGCATGCTGTTTACCAAGCCTAGGTATAACATTTTCAGAGAATTGTTTTGAGTTTGTGGCTATCCAAAAAAAAAAAAAAAAACCTCACAGGAACGTTGTGAGAATGTTGTGTGTTTGCTTTTATAACTTTTTTCTCTCTCTTTCTCTCTCTCTCGTTAAATCAGTAATGTCCTGATTTTGTACTGCATAAAATTTATTTGAATTCCACAGAGTGTACAGGTAGATTGCGTTTGTCGAAAATGGAGTGATCAGGTTCGTTTAGTAGTGTTTAGTAAATCATTCCAAGAGAGTAATTATTGTATTATTATTGCATCATTATTGCATTAGTATAGTTATTGAGTATTATCTTGGCTTAAATTTGTAATACCATCTGTGATATCATCATCTTGAAATTTAGTAATGTAGTTTATACAACATTTATTTTATGATATCTTTTGAAGGCTTGTTTAGGGTTTGATAATGTCGTTTAAAGAGCATTTAACTGCCAAAGGTTTCAAGTCAAACATCACGTTATATTGTGTGAGAAGGCGATCAACTGTTTCATGATATCACCAATGAAAGCAAAGGAGTGAAATGTTGTTCTTCTAAGGAGAGGTAGTTTGCTGAGCTAGTCTAAAATTCTTGGTCACGTCAAATGCAATTCATTACAAATATCAGCTTTTTTTTATATCTTCGTCAGACCGGCAGAATTATGATGGTCAGGTTACGCTGCACATGCTTCTTCTTACTTGCCATATAAATAGATCAATAACCAAGAATTTTACACAGTTTCATTGCTGTGAGTCCAGGTCTAGATCTAGAAATACAGGCTAACAAAACCACAGACCGTAAGCGAGAGGCCTGTGTAGGAGTGGCATTAATATTATAGCAGTCATACTCCGGAACACCAGGGGGCAGTCTAATCACAGGCGTTAACCAGCAGCCATAAGTAAGCCACATTGCTGCCAGGCCACATGCCTCCCTTGATTAGGGGGCACCACATGCTGTCCACAAATCCAGCCCACAGCACTCCAGAACCAGAAAGCCAAACAAGCGGGGGTTCCGCCTCCCCCGGGGCACTTACAGGTCCTGCAGCATCCGTCGATGTAGCTCTGCACCACACCCCCGCCCTGGAACAAGAGCACACGGGAACGCATGTCAGGAGAGGGACCACCCCCTCGGCCACGACCGGCCACAGCGGCCACTGCACTTTTCCCCTGACCACTCGAAAGCAGAGGGAAACGCTAGGCCGCAGACGTAGGGAAACTCCAAACGAGCACCGGAAATTCAAACATTCCCATCACTACAGCAACACACCCAGAAAGCATCGGCGGGGGGGGGGGGGGGGGGGGGGGGGGGGGGGGGGGGGGGGGGGGGGGGGGGGGGGGGGGGGGGGGGGGGGGG
>JAOVYW010000001.1:2603535-2623527 GCA_025775045.1 Hiodon tergisus
AAACTAAAATCATTTTTATAACTCAGTTAAGCATCTTAACAAGAGCAGTCATACAAAACAGAGTGAACGAGCTGAGGGACTCTGGGATCCGAGACACCAGTGACAGAGAAGAAAGCTAAACGCTTTATCAAATCATACCATATACGTAAGTTTCCACTTCAGCACCCAGTGGAAACTCACCACCTGGGGAAATGACTCTGCAACCTCCTCTCGCGGCAGTAACCCGGGGGTCGGACAACAGGTTCAGATTTACAGTGATTCAGTCGCTTTGGGTTACAATGCTGTTTTAGTTGACCATAATAGGCTCTGCCGAAGATTTAAAAAAAAAAGTGTTGGTGGTAATTGCAGTTTCGCTCCGTCTCCGAGGTATGCCAAGCGTGGGGGGCTCTCTTTGTGTAGAATACAGTAGCGTGGTTGCCATAGGGACAGGGAAGCAGGCCTCGGGGGCTACTGATTGAATAGAAAAAGACCCAGAGAGTTTCATGATCAAGCTGTTTGCCGGCTAAGAGAAATAGCAGCGATCACTGAGGTTTTGCCTTTTAAATTCTTATCTGATAGATCCTAAATACGGCACATCGTTTTAGCTTTTTTGGCAGTGTCAGAAGTTTCAACGAATGAATTTTCTTTGTTTCGTCACAACGACACATTTGAGATAGCCACCCAGGGCTATTTTCTGAAAAATAAACTGAAAAGTGAGTGTTTGTAAAAGCATAATTAGTACATCTTAGATTTACAGATTTAATACTTAAAAAGGTACTATTTATTCTGACAACCTTATTAGGTAAATACAAAAAAAAGTTGGATAAATACCAGCAAAATAAAGTCAAACCTTAAACCAACCCAAATAATAAATTTTGATGAATTTAACAAAAATTTCAAGCGCAAAAAAAGTGCTAACCTTCCATCCTCCCCTTTGGCTGGCATTTCCTAGAAAAACTGCGGGACCAGTGCCAGTTTTGCTTGATTAGACACACCTGTGCCACTGGGCACACAGGGCATGGAGGAAGGGGGATTTTCTTCGCATTGGAATGGCCACCTCCACCCGTTTCACTCAGCACCCACCACGGCCCTGCCATGGTAGCAGTAAATATTGACGTCTGCCAATGCGAGCGAGGGGGCAGAGCGACAGAATGTAGCACAGTGACACGAATGTTGCATGGAAACAGAACGTGGCACGGAGACAGAACGTGGCACGGAGACAGAATGTGGCACAGCAACAGAACGTGGCACAGTGACAGAACGTGGCACGGAGACAGTGTGCCACAGCAACAGAACATGGCACGGAGACAGAACGTGGCACAGCGACAGAACATGGCACAGCGATAGAACGTGGCACGGAGACAGAACGTGGCACAGAGACAGAACGTGGCACGGAGACAGTGTGGCACAGCAACCGAACATGGCACGGAGACAGAACGTGGCACAGCGATAGAACGTGGCACGGAGACAGTGTGGCACCGTGACAGAACGTGGCACGGAGACAGAACGTGGCACAGCGACAGAATGTGGCACGGAGACCGAATGTGGCACAGAGACAGAACATGGCACAGCAACAGCACGTGGCATGGAGACAGAACCTAGCACAGTGACAAAGTGTGAGACGGAGACAGTGTGGCACAGTAATAGAACATGGCACGAAGACAGAACGTGGCACTGAGATAGAATGTGGCACAGCGACAGAGTGTGGAACAGCAACAGAACATGGCACGGAGACAGAACGTGGCACAGCGACAGAACGTGGCAAGTCTAAGATGTGGACAGAACAATAAACATAAAACACATACCAGCATGACATTAGGGCTTCCACCTCAGACTGACGAAAATGAATCTCAGATATCTGATTCGTGGTATTTTGTTGAAAGGGTAGACCAATGAACTACCCATGAACGAACTTTCCCGGATCCCTTATTGCCTACGAAAGTGTGAATACGTATTTTAAATTTTGTGTGAAGGAAAAGAGACAGAGTGGCCTCAAAAATAGAACAACACCAGAAAACCCAGTACGGGTGGCAACCCCGCACGAGATACTGGAGCGGAATTTTAAGTGAAATTGCATAAAGGTGCATTAAAGTAGGAAAATGTCCCGTTAGCCTAAATAACTAATGACCGAATGAGACAACCCATTGCTATTTCGTTATCCCTTCGGCTATTTTTAGCTGAATTACCGTTTAAACTTTCATCTGTGCCTTCTGCCCAAAGGACAAGCACTTCTACAAACGAAGCGGCTGCGGAGGGACTGATGGGAAATAAACCAGAGCTTCAGTCCGCGGGACACTGGGTTCACGTAGGAGGCGTCTGAGTAGAGGTTGTGAGCAGCGATCACTTACGATCCTGGCAGAGAGTGTCATAGCTGCTGAATCCCGGCTATCTGATTGGCAAGGGAACAGTAGACGCTGTCCGGAGAGCATTCTGTTTTTTTTTTTAAAACCGATTGTTTATAATGCTGAGTTGAAAAAATGGCGATAACTGTGCCAATCAGTTATAAGCAAGCGACAGAGCCAGCCGATGAGGTTTCTACGGTGCGATTGATGACCTTGCCTCGTTTGTTGGCATTAACTCACTGTCATCACACGGTAGAATTTCGAACCGGTTCCTTCCAAATGTATAAATTGTCTCAGAATTAATAGACATATGAATAAACAACGCACGTAACTTTTTTATATTTAAAATTAAAACTGATACTGAGTCTGTCGCAGTGTTAGGGTGAGGATACAGTAGATTTTAAGGTCCTGTGCGCAGATTGTTTTATCGTTTAATTAATATGTTAAGTAGGCCAGCTGAGTATCAGCGGGCATCTGTCCTCTAATAAAGCGCGCTAAATCTAAAAGCTGGTTGAAGCTTAATCGTTTTCCAAGTGCAATGACGTCAAAATTTATTTTAAAAGAATATTATTGTTGACATTTGTCTTTTGCCGAACATCCACCTATTGTATGATTCTATGTATGAAATCCAAAATTAACACACTGGTGCATCAAATTACAATATTTTCACAAATATCGACTAACGATATATCTGCTATTAGATTTTAACGAAACACTCGATCAACCCAAAAATCATACTCCTGAGTTCAATGTATGACGTGTGGCACTTTAGTTTCAAGGCAATCTAATTTTCGCTGCAAATAATCGCTTTTGGCCATGAAAACGAGGTCGTTTTCACATCATGGGCTGCCTGCTGGTGAGGATCTGGTATCAAGCGAAGGAATGTGGATAGTGGCCACGATGTAGGGAGCGTGAGGAGGTTGATGGGAAACGTTCAGGGACCCGTGTCTAGCTCCCCAGAGAAGGCTTGGAGCTAGCAGGAAAGTGGTGTTTGTGTGTGTGTGAGTGTGTGTGCGTGGGGGGGTTGAGCTGGTGGCTCTCCACAGCAGCAGTCCTTAAAAGGCCAGGACGGATGAGCTCTCTCCATCTTTCTCTTTCTCCCCCAACAGGTCGCCAGAAGGATCTACGTGCCCAGTATGGGAGGTAGGGGTTCTGTGCAGCTGTGGGGCTCAGCTTCTGTCTCCTGGAGCTGGTGGGCAAACGCTTATGCATTAATTAGGCTTAATGTCTTTTTTACTGAAAAAAATCAGGTTAAGCATCTTGCGCAGGGATACAGCACAACCCCTCCTGGGGTTTGGACCCACAACCCTTTGGGTTTTCAGCCCAGTCTCTTCACCACTGCTCCATAAGACCACCCAAAAATAAGCCCGACTACTGTTCTGATGGACAGACAGCTGTCTGTCAAACCATAGATTTAAAAACAGATGGAGACTGGGAGGGCTTCTATTCTCCTCTCCAGCGGACTCATACAGAACGGGCCCATAGAAGAGAGCAACAGGAGCTCGATGCACTTTGCATAGCGTAACCGAACCCCACATGGCCCGTCGGGCCAAAGCAAACTATTTTCTGCTCCATTTGCAGCTGGCAGAACACTATAAAGGGGCCTATCGTTATTCAATTGTCAGCCGTTGAAATCTCATGCTGTCGTGCGCAAAGGCGGAAGTCCGCCTGGAAGGGGAACCTCTTTATGTTCTCCTTCGTTTAAAAAAGAAGAAGAGAGTCAACGGGAAATTTTAAAAAGGACCCGGGATCGCGCTCTCAGCCGATGAAACCCTGCCGAAAGCAAAGCCCCCGACATGGAAACGAACCTCCGCGAACCCAGACAATCAGATGACGTCACCGAAACACCGTTGTCATTGCAGGTGGCATCTCGTGGAAAAAAAAGAAAACGCAACAATCACTGGAGATTAGATTTTAAAGATTGCCATTATATTGTCGCATGGTGATATTTCATGAGCTTTCCTATCTTTGTTTGATCAGGACAGGGCTTGTTAACAGTCGTAATTCCAACGCCTTGCCTACAAAGATTATCTTTAAAAGTAAAAAGACGACCCATTAAGACAGCATAGAGTTGCGAGGTGAAATCTATGTGCAAAACCATTTCCCCCAAGAAGAACCGCAGAAGAACACGGCTGAGTTGAAGCCCTCATCACCAGTCACCGATTCAGCATCAAAACGGAAACGCTGGAAATACAACCCGGCTCTTTCGCTAGACTGGTTTAGTGGCTGTGTGTCAGCCGAGGAGAGATAATACCCCTCTTGGGCTCCCGAATGTTGTTTGGAGTGCGTGTGGGCTGTTAATGTTTGTCCCGGCTCAAAACCTGTAAGGACTTCTAAGGAATGTTGCGCACACTTATTGGACATATATGTACGAAAGACTTGGCGTCTGTGCTATTTTAATCCCAGTCCAGCTGGTGGGGTTTGTTGCTATGATGTCGCTCCCCCTCTAGAAATAAATAATTTTGTTTTCATAAGGGGCCACATTTTTTCTGCTTTTGATGCAATGTTTGTTAATGTTTGTTTGCCAATTTGTATATTTTTCCAGAAGTCCTCTCCCCTATGAAAGTCGCGTCATCCCCTCTAAATGTAAAGTAGATTTTAGGGTGCTTAAATTATTTTAGATCATTAGTTTGAATTTTATGGATAAAATAAACCTATATATCAGTATTTGAGCAGTGATCATTTTCCAGGACACATTATATTAGGGCTCTCTGTAGGAGTAACAGGTGTTTTTTTCTGAGAAAGAGCCTAGAAATTGTCTCACTCTGCTCAATAAACTATTAAGTAAGAGAAGTGAGCGACAGAATGCAGTCATTTCCTTCAGAAGGTTTCCCACATGAGGGTACCCTGACATGACAGACTTCTGACCACAGAGCATCCCCCTGAGGAACATACTATCCCTCCGCCCCTCTTCTACAGGATGACTCCCTTATCCATCTTCGATCCCTCTCTCTCCCCAACACCAGGAAGTAATGAGAGGGTTCAGGGGTAACAGAGGCAGTCTATTACCCCTTTTCTGACCCAGAACCAAGCTAGCGTCGTGCAGCATGTTACCCACTGGTGATTCTGTCGAGATGACCCTGAACCAGGTCAGGGGAAGAGTTAACTGACTTCGTCATTGCGTAGTGTCAGATGGCATCTGTGAAATTCAGCCTCAGTCTGTCAATTAAGTTCATTTTCTTTAAATACAAAATGATGCAAGTGCATTCGGACTGTAAATAGAGACGTGTTTCCGTTTTTCCTCAAGGTATCAGCATGTAGGCCAACACATTTTCTGATGTTTTCTATACGGACTCATACAGCTCTTTGACTGAAAGACATTGTCTGCTGGGGTGAAAAGAAGTTATGAGCAGAAGGTTAATGGAGACTTAGATATGTCTATTTTTTTGTCATCACGAATATGCAGAAGTAACTTCATTTTGTGAATTTGTGCTCTCCATTGAATTTGTGATTTTTTTTGATCATGTCAGATCAGCCGCAGTTCCAGGAAAAGGAAAATTGAATTAAAAACTTCGGAATTTTGCCAGCATGAATTTTCAAATGCAATGCGTCTGTTCTCATTAAAAAGTTAAATCTGCAGACCGACAGCATTCTAACAATGTTGTGCTGTAGTCTTAGGAATGTTAAAAGAATGGCGTTACTTCACTCAAGCCAATGTCGGACATTTGTGAGGCGAGAGGCTTCCTCTGTGAGTGACAGCATGGTGGTAAATAGGATGATGGAGAATGTGACTGTAAAATCACTGACCTTTAGCTGAGGGTCTCAGCTGGTTATTGTAGGATTCAGGGTTTTGTTTTAAGTAGGCTTAGATTTCAGACAAAATCCAAAATAGCTGGCTGAGATAGAGACGAGACTGGTGTTTAGAATAGGATTAAAGATTTTAAAATTATATTTGCCTAATGAGGGAATGTCTTGCTTGTTTCCTCTGAAGACTGTTACAGAAGGACAGTTTGTCTGCATAATGAGGCTTTCTTGTTTAAACTCATTATATTGGAATATTTACATCTATCAAATCACATCGCAATATTTTTTTAAAAATTTTGAGTAGAAATTCCATTCCGACACGATTGCATACTACAAACAAATCGAATAAAAAACATGCTCATGTCTCATATAACTAAAATATAAAATCTTATGTCACATGTAAAAAAACAATTATCTAAAAGTATGGCAACAGCAGTGTGGTGGATTAGAGCCAGGTTATTTTAGAAAGGAGCAAATCTTCCTCATTGTCAGCACTAGAGACTATGCGAATAATGCAGACACTTTTTTTTTTTTAGCTCATCTCCAGTTGTAAGCAGCAGATGAGCTACAGCACATCCGGGAGAGGGTGTCTATTTATATCCCAGACCCCCGCCAGGCCATATTGAAGCCTGTGGAGAGGGAATGATTGCAAACTGCATCATCATTCAGAAACCAGGAAAGGCCCACCCCCATACCAGAGGGCGTCATTATCAGCCCTAAGTCATGATGCACTCCTCTAGTACAAAGTCATGGCTACCTGAAACTAACCGGTGACAGTGACGGTCTGTGTTTGTGGGGGGTTGTGACAGGAGACCTAAATGGCTTCTCTTCAGTCTCGTGAGGGAATCTGTTCTCCTAAAGGATAATCTGTTCTCCTAAAATTGTGTAAGCTTAATATTTTAATTCCTTTCCCTCCAAACTGACTTTTTTTTCTATTTGCATTTGAAAGTTTCAGTTTAAATGGAGCACAGCTATAATGTGCTTTAACTTGATCACATGACAGGATTATGGTTATATTCTATTTAGCTTTTTTGTTTAAGTGGTATACTAAATTACATTTTCACAGAAGTGCATGTAAGAACATATAACAAACATTTTGTGATGCACAGCTGCAGGTCTTTTTCATTATTTCTTGCCCATAGGGGGAATTGGAGTGAGAAAGACCACATATAAGGAATGAGGTGCCTCTTGACTCTTGACCTGAAAGAACCTTATCCCCAACAGCCGTGCACCTTTGACCTGCAGAGAAAAGCCCGTAGACAGCCCAGAGAGCTGACTGGGGCCTGATGAGTGCAGGTCCCTGCTCAGCCTCTCGCTATGCAGCCGTTAGCATGAAAGGCAGACGAAAACGGAAACCCACGCGTAGCAGCAACGGCTCGGAAAGAGAAAGCAGAACACCCTTCACCCCGTCCTTCCTGAGGACACAATGAGCTGGTCTGGGAAGTCATTCATCAGCAGTGAGCGGGAGCTATCACGGAAGGCACTTGGCGGCGTAGAGACGTGTGTACACATCATGCGCAGTTGAGTGATTCCTCGGTGTCGTCCGGGGATGGCTGGTGTCGAGGACAGGAGACAGGGAGAGTAAAGGAGAGATGTGAGAGATATTACTGAAAAGATAGAGAACCACTTGTGAATGTCGTCTGATGGCTGCCTCAGACAAAAGCAATCTAAGGCAGATAAAGGAACTGTTGCTAATGAAGGGGAAATACAGTGTGCCTCCCAGTGTGAATCCACTAGGCCCAGAGACTGGTTGTCACTGTTACCCGCATGAACCGTGAGTAATTGGGCCTCCACATTCTTGACGGAGCACAGTACCGCGATGTATACAGTGATTAAACACATGTGTTCCTCACTTGACTTTTAGCTTTTAGCTTTCAGGTACCAGTGGACGCAGAGCTCCACAGTTACACTGCAAGCCAATCTCCTCAAAAACAAAATCGCGTCATTGGCTTTTTTATTAAGATATTGGTTCTATCTTCTGCCACTCCAAAAATGTGTTCCAGCAAAGGGAATTGTGGAAGAAAATTTAAGAAATGAAGCAATGAAGAGAGAAAGAGCGAGAGAGGGAAAGACGGCAGGATTAACTGGTGGGACGCTAAGTTAAAGTTAAAGCTGTGTTGGAGATTTAAAGACACACTGTGAGATTTTAAGACACACTGTGTATGCAGTGTGCCCTGCAGTGCCTTGGAGGTCCGGTGGCCTGGAATGTTTATGTTCGTGTGCCCTTCACACACCCGGGGACATGTTTACAAGGAGCAAAGCAGCCTGCAAGACTGAGACAGGGCCTGCTCTATTTTCAGCTGAAGAAAACTTCAGCTGTTGCCTGTGGAAGGAGGGCCTGAGAGGGTACTGTGTCCCTCCATCTGCCCGTTCTCAGGTTCTGGGGGTGGGGCAGATGGAGAGCCCCATCGCTTTGGCCAAGGCTTCACTTGGTGAGAAATGTTTCATGCTCTGAGGGACTCATCGCTTAACGGCCAGTAAAGTCCCCCGGCTGAGCAGCGTTCTGCCAGCCGTCTTGGACATTCAAGGAGTCTGAAGGCCTAGTCCCAGCGGGGCGATATTACATGTTAAGTAGGAGGAAACACATGTCCCCTGGTGTAAATATCACTGAGTGTGAGTTACAAGCTACAAACAAGCTGAGGCAAGCTTGTGCAAGGGAATCGGAGCCACTTATTTTACAGGGGCCCTCTGGAGCAAAGCA
Organism: Hiodon tergisus; assembly: GCA_025775045.1. NCBI lineage: Eukaryota > Metazoa > Chordata > Actinopteri > Hiodontiformes > Hiodontidae > Hiodon > Hiodon tergisus. The sequence continues at coordinate 2,612,302 of JAOVYW010000001.1, forward strand.
AGACGTGGCTCCTGGAACAGCTGAAAAAGGGGTCAGCACCATCGCAGATCTGTCTGACATCTGACCCCTGTCATGCCCCTATTCTCTCTCTCTCTCTCTCTCTCTCTCTCTCTCTCTCTCTCTCAGCAGCTCTGGTTTATGGATAGCATTCAGTAACGTCATGTTAAAGCAATGCATTTAGACCACAGTACACTAACTACACTAATATCATTTTAATTATTGCAGTAAACATGTAAGCTGTCCCTATAACAATGGCTGTTATACTGTACCCATTGAAGTGTTCTAATTGATATTATTGAGGGATTAGAAAGCTATGTGTTACTTTGCACATATTCCATAACTTGTACGGCCGGCGATTGGTTGATACCGTGCTTCCTCTTCCAATATCCAGCTTACTTACAACTGCTATATCAGCAAGACAATATTGTAGCACACACAATTAGATAGTGTAAAAAGGTATTTAAACAGGAGTGAAAGCATTGATTGATATGAATTAAAATGGGTATAAGGGACTTGAATACAGTACTTTCATTGATTGTAATGAAATTATAGTCAACGATTCCATCCAAAACTCTTTTAATATTAACACAAACCTGCCGGAAACATCACTCCACCATGGTACCTTCTGTTTACCCACGGTCCATCCCTTGTAGCTCTCTCCGTGGTTTCCCTTTGCTTTTACACTTGTGTTAAAAAACGCGTCCCAGGTTTCCTATTCACAGGTTTTATTGAGGATTCCTTGGGCACACTTCAGAGTGTTATTTTGTGTGACGAGTTTGCCCCTTCAACACCACGCACCTTTGTTTTACAAATCGTTTCACAGGACACTCTCTTTGTAAAGGCTCGATCAAAATGCAAAATGCCAATTAGCCAAAGGAACAACGGCCGAGAAGGAGCCGGGGTACACAACGAGGGACTTGTGGCAGATGAATGCAAAGGCAATGGGAGACCACTGAATAGGAGTCCCTTTCATGTGAATGGGGTCCCTGGCTTGCCTATTATTGGCACTGTAGATGTTATGCCAGTAGGAGAGGGGCAACACATGGTCGATGAGGGGAGTTTGTGCTGACGGTTCTCTCCCCTCTGTTGTGTTGTCTAGCCCTTTGACCTCTCTGCAGGGTGGAAAGAACAACAAACCAATGATAATGAGATAAGTAAATCGTATTTGTTCCACAATATCTGCAGTGCCACTCTGTTGGAAGCACAGTAAGTAAGTTAAAGGTAAGTATCTTTTAATGAATAGAATAAATAAAATTGGTTAATGTTATGTGAACGAGTCAACCAAGCAAGCTACTAGATGTGATTGCAACAGTTGGAAGGATGTGATGAATTTGAAGTGGCTTGTCTCTGGACCCTCTGATTCTGGGAAATCACGAGGCTTAGCAACAGCATTGAGGTTCTCCTGACACTATTGAGGGTTGTGCGTTGATTGTATCTTGTCCGTAAGCCATTTTTCAGCATTCAGACCCACTGAATAATAGGTGGGATTTTGCTAAAAAAAACTAAAAAAACCAGGCTTTCTCTATTGCCGGCTGTTATCTTTGTCTGTGTTCCTCTCAGCCTTTAAGTTTAATTCATATACTTTAATTGCTTTAAAAAATAAAAATGTAAAAAATAAATGTAGTCCTGGAATGTTTGGTTGCATGCACAAAACATGCATTTTGCAATATCTTGGGTGTCCACAGCTGCAGAGGACTGGGAGAGGACTTCACACAATCCAGTACTGGCTCCACTGTGAGCAGTTATGTTAACAACCAAAAATCTCATGAACTACCAAGGCTTATGATTAATGTATCACAGCATCTTCTCTAATAGATCACAGCTAGCTTTACTGGTATTTGTTTACAGATTGTCCTTTTGTTGCGCTCGTCTTTATTATTCTTTAGTAAATGCATTAAGTGGTCCAGTGCAGAGATTAACTATTTGAAGACCGTGGAAATGTTCCAGTTGGTATTGGCCGTGTCATTGCAGCAGAATTTATTGCTGTTAAAGCTATAGACATCATCATTATCAACTCCAGCAGCTAACAATGCAACTGAATTTTGACAGTGTAACTGCAGGGTTTATGATATCCCCCAATCAAAGCCCTACCGCTTACCCACCGCAAGCGAGCTGAACCCCCACCCCCCTGCCAAGTATACATGAGAGTCTGCCAATAATATTGGACTGTTGTGCCAAAATAAAATAAAAAAAACATTTTTTGCAGAGCTGCTATGGGACAAACCCATAGGAGTGAGTCGAGACCACCATAGCGAGCCCACTAGACATTCCACGGGACTGAAGTATTCACTTCAAAACATTACAAGGACCCATGGGAGGAGGAAATGTCGCGATTTGCTTTCGGTCTGGACACCTCGCACCTCCACTGCTAAAATTGAGTGTGTTGTAGGGACACACAAATCTGGGTCGGGTTTTTCATTTTTGTTTACGACAGAACACTTTCATGCTTACAAGGCAGGTGGTACATGCCCAACACGCTACCCATGCCGTCAATTACAAGCACATTGCACTGAGCTTGTGTGGAAAAAAAATCAACTCCTTAATCAGATCATTATATTTTTCCCTTTGTGATTAGTTGACACATGCCTTTGTTTTCTCAGGGTGGAGAATCCACCTGCATCTGAACTGTGGTTGCATCATTCAGCCTCGCACATGAGCTTTTAATCTAAGAGCCAGATTGACGGATGACTCTGCTCTGAGTCATCAATGGACCTTCCTCACCACTTAGCTCACTATCCGTTCATTGGCTTTTAACAACAAAAAAGGCCTCTCTTTGCAGGCACAGATGAAAACTAAATGGGGAGACAATAATTGTCAATGGATGAATCAGAACTACATAATGTCATTTCAAAAGCCAGCCTACTTCAAGACAAACTGCTTTCACTGACAGTATTTAGAGTATAATCAGGACTGCAATTAACTAAGGTAAAACTGAAGTCAGAAATGATCCAATGTAAACAATTACCTTTTCAAAATGACAGAATATTTGTCTTCCAGTAGTTCTACTGGTGGTTGCACATTTGCAAAGGCAAAGGTTATGTTTATGCCGAGCAGGAATCCAATGTGTGAGTTGGATTTAGATTTGTGAATGAAAATGAAAACAATTACTTTGTTTCTACGGTGGAAGTCGTTTCAAATCCTAACTTTTTGTTTGACATACTTTTTCCCCAAATCAATCACTGGCATTGCACACATATCTAAATAAGACGAGCCATCAATTGCTAAATAAAAACATATGCAATAAAAAGCTGTTAACGGTACCTACTGAAGATTTGTTTTTTAGGAATTAAGTTGTATGTAAATCATTAAAAAATAAATAAAAATAAATAAATAAAATTGGAAAATAAAAATATATCTTTTTTATTATTCAGTAACATGGGTCTTGGTTTGGAATTTAATCACAGGGAAAAAACTACTATTCTCTACAGGAAGTAGCATCACACAGATGTCTATTAAAAACTCTTAAATTGAGGAAGCACCAGATTGTGCAGTCAGTTGTGTGATCATGACTCTCTGCAGCTTTGCTTTAAAGGGCCATGGGGAAAACCGGTTGTTTTTTTTCCCCACTCAGTCTGCCTGCCTTCCTGCTGACACAATAGTTCTGCAATATTGATTTCACTTCTTGTTTTCCAGTGTGATTTCTGTGTAAACATTGGCCAGCTCAAGTCCTCACTTCCAAACTGCCCAAATTCTGCTTTTAAGGCCTATGGTCCGTGAAACACGCTGTGCGGGTGGCCTGTGTGCGGAGGGGATGCTCGGGGATTGCCTGATTTCTTCAGTACCTAAGATATTGATTATCTACTTAATTAACATGTTACATTCAGTACTGTGTTCAGCACAACTTAGATAAATCAACACGTTCAGCTCAGTTAATGATTACTAGATTCAAACAAAATATGACATCCCTTTGTTTGCAAGTTGTAGGTGAGAAACTGACAAAGCATTTGGCAGACCAAAAATCAAATTTATATAGGTAAGCTGAAAGACGTTTTGTAAACTTTGGGAAAATAGTCGGCTCAGTCTTTCACATTAAGACATTATTATATCGTGCAATTGACGAAGCAAGTTTAGGTTAACCAGTACATTTTAATTGTTGAGTGACAGCATGCCTGTCAATATTGTCCCACGCACTTTATTGTTTATCTGGTGACGGTGACGCGATACTGCAGATCCTGAAATTACGTCATTATTCTCTCGCGAGTTTATGGAAAGCTACCCAGACGCTTTCTCTCACCCCCCACCCCCCACCCCCCTTTCCACGCCCCAGTGCGCTGTGGGATAGTGGCAGTATAAAGTATATCCTCCCTCGGAGATAGATAAGAAGCCAAGCCTGGAGAGGGATGAAGATGGCGGACGCCAAGCAAAAAAGGAACGAACAGTTGAAACGGTGGCTGGGCTCGGAGACAGACCTCGAGCCGCCGATACTGAAGAAGAAGAAGACAAAGGTTAAATTCGACGATGGCGCCGTCTTTTTAGCCGCCTGCTCAAGCGGCGATACCGAAGAGGTGCTCAGAATGCTGGACCGGGGTGCTGACATCAACTACGCCAATGTGGACGGTCTCACCGCCCTTCATCAGGTCTGAGTCGCTAACTCACTAATACTTCAGTAGGCTTAGATATTAGTTTACAATAACGTCAAAACGCGAATCCCAAGGGATACAATTTCACATTGTTTACCTAGCGCGCCAGGCGGAACCGACACAGATCTATGGCCGATCGTTGAGGTTGTTGTGCTGGTTGAAATGAAGGGAAAGACGAAAAAATGCCAAAATCACTTTATTGATTGAGTTATCTGTGATATAGATACTTGCTGTCTTCATGAGATATAAAATGGAAAGGCAAAACATTTTTTAAATTCGTGTGGTATGGGTGGTTAGCCGAATGTAGCTTGACGGCTAATGTTATGTCAGACTCTACTGAGTCAAACCTACGATGAGGAAGAGTGCTTGGGCGGTGTAGTCTCGATCAGTCTACGGTCTTGCTGCTGCTGCTGGCTAGTATTTGAGATGTGCGAATATTGTTTGCTACAAATCGAAACCATATACATTTTGTACGTGTTGCAAGTACTTGTCAGTCAAAGTAAAATGGGTTCGCGTTAGGTCGGCTGTCTGAATCCCTGACCGACCTAGCACGTACCCTGCAAATCCCGGAAAACGTTTGTATTTCATGTTCGATCTGTTGTGTATTGACAAGAAAATGACCGAAAGTTAAATAAGTCAAAGGCGATTTCAGTCAAGCTGAAATTAATCTGCACGACAATCCCCGAAGACCGTTCATTGGTACCTCTCGCTGACGTCCTCTTATTTGGTCTTGTGTGGAATGGGTGCATTATCTCCAGGAATATTTTTAGCTGTCCATCTATGCCGCAGTAATGTCGAAAAAGCAAGGGACGTCTGTATTGCCCGAGAATAAAGGGAAATAATAATGGTTGTAAATTTGTATTTACTGGCACGATTACATTTTTTGTTTATGAAAACTTCAGTGTTTGTAAATATGTCTGAATGGATTGGGTTGTTGAAATTTCATGAAGCGAACTGGTATCTGAGGTGGCAGGAATAGAAAAGTTGGGTTTTACAGTACAATGAACTGGGTCGAATGTGTGGACCGCCGGGTTGTTTATAAATGACTAGGCATATTATACCCCTGCGTGTGTTGACATGTGCTTTACCGATACTCACTGTATAGGGTGTATTTACCCCGCACATATACAATTGATTTGCTGAAATTATTTACTTATTACATTCAACGGTGCATTTCTACATTCCTTTATCTTATTCGGGGGTTATGTTTGAAGAAGCTCTTGATTGAATTGATTGACCGTTTGGTTCTGTCACCCCAAAAATTCTCTAATGTAAGCATTTCCCCTTGCTAGGAATAAATATGAAATCTGTACACTTTTAAAAATAATAAATCTCAATGTAATTACGGACTTTTAGTAAGCAATACGACATTTGGTTACTGGTGTTTTTCCAAGACACCCCAAAAGTAAACACACTGAATTGGTTATTTGGAATGGACTATTCCAGCAACAGCTTGGGGGTAGTAAAGGTTGTCATGCACAGGTTTGTTTAAAATAATATTATTACTGCGGCCGTCCAGTGTGTAACATCCCTGGAATTGGCCGTCTGAAGTGAAACTCTGGATATCTAGACTGCTTATAGGGAGAGGCTCTTTCAGTTCAACAGGCTATGTGGCAGAAGTCCTGGTCTAGAGACTAGTTTAATCAAGGAAGTAAATTTCATTCATTGTCTAAAACAGTGAAGCTGTTATCTTGGCTAATATACCATATGCTCATATGTTGCGCTAGCATGGTGGTTTAAAACATAATCAAGGCATTTTTATAATTCACAGACGCTTTCATTTTTTCAGTTCTGTTTGTCTGGGAACCAAAGTGTATGAGTGAATCGTAACGACAGATGCAGATGGTACACTGAACATGAGCTGAGATGTGAGCTGACAATAGGTGTAGCTCTCGCATACCTGTGTTTAGAACAATGCTAAACACATGTGTGGTTTGTTTTATTAAGTGCTGTAGAGATTATACGCGTTCTCGCCGAGTAACACAGAGCCATGTAATTGCAAATATCCAAAGTCCAGGCATAACCATTTTTAGTTTACTTTTTTTTTGGGATCATTTGAGAATTTTGTAGTGAGTTGTGAAAGAGAAATTTCACAAGTTGGACTTAGAAACGTCAACTAAATACAAAAAAAAGAAGTCAGTCAATATTATATACACTAATGACCAACACGTGTAGCATACATTTAAAAAAATGTTTTGGATTTGGAGAGACATTTTTATTACTACCGCCAGTCATGCCATAATACTTATTTAATTGTGTATTCAGTCTTGTTGTTAAGTTAACTTGGCGCCTTATGGAGTTGCCATCGCGGGTGCGCCATCTGTACACTGAGTATACAGTGTGAACCCTGTATGCTCTTTGGGAGAACTCCTGCATCTTCAGAGCTTGAACCTCGGTACCAGTTTTGCTCATTGTCCAGGTCCTGTTTGCGGACACGCTTTATGTTGCTGTGGGGAATCACGACACGCTTTGTCGCTGCGGGTAGGCGCAGCCCGTTTTATGTTGCTGTGGGGAATCGCGATACGCTTTATGTCACCAGGGAATCGTGACACGCTTTGTCACTGTGGGGAGGCGCAGCGTGTTTTTATGCCGCTGTGGGGAATCGTGCCACGCTTTATGTCGCTGTGGGGAATTGACATGCTTTGTTGCAGCGGAGTGGCATGTCCTGGGATTTAGCAGTTGCTGGACTTGAGGTATGCCCTGTGGGTTTCACTGTGTTGGGCCACAAGTAGTCAGCCCTCCAGGCAGATTCCAGGCTCTGAAGAAGTTCTTTACCATTGGAACTTGTTTTTTATTTTGTGCGTTTTCTCGTCATTGACAGAAGTGCTTTAAAAAATAAGTCTTGCTCATCTGCCCGGGTTGAATGTGTGCTCTGATTTCTGTGGCCCAAACGAACTGTGCAAGAACACTTTCCTCCGTCCTGCAGAGCGTGAATGTTCCCCCTTGTCTGGACTGGAGGTCCGGCGACTCCCAGGTGGAGGGGAAGGGCCGCAGAGATCCGGCTAAGTGCAGGGGACCACCAATGCGGAACCCTGCTGTAGACCTTGGGCTGAAGGCCAGAAAGAGGGTGAGAGAAGGCCACGCAGAGATCTGTGCTTGACGGGCTAATCCTGGGATTTTGTCCCCGTGAGGTCTGACCCAGGGCTGGTTTGCTTCGGCCCAGGTGGACTAATTTCTCCTTAGCCAGACCTCCCTTGGGGGACATGTTGCCACTTCTGTCAGGTTTGTCACGTAGTTCTGCCCGTCGGGCCCAGCGGATCGTCTTCAGGAATCTCCCCACCTGAGGCAGCAGAGCACAGCTGTTTAGGAGGTGCCAGAATGGCTGTTGCCACTCAGTGAGATTAGCCTATTTATGGACCCTGGTTGAGGTGGCCTACATTGCAATAGTAATTAAATGAACAGCACTTAATGAATTTGAATAGGTTGTCATTTCACTCCTGTTTTTAGTGTGGAAATAAACGTCCTCATTTTATCAGAGGGAAGAAAATGCACGGAATTGTTATAGATTTTGGACGGCCGTCTGCTACCCTTTTGAAGGTTCAGAAACATTTAAGCTTTGAAACGCTGTTGGCCTCTGGATTGTTCATGATCCAGTTGGGAACAGAGCAATAGGCTGCTTCGGAAAGCAGTGTGACGTATCATAAAGTTGGTCTTTTTATTTTTATACCGTCCCTCTCCACCAGCGTTGCTCTCATGCCCAGTCGCCTGCGGCAGAGGTGCCATGCGCCGCTGGACTGTCGGTCAACGGGTGTGTGGGGAGAGGGGTCGCTCCGCGGCGTGGTCCTGGCCCCCGAACCAGGGCTGATGTCGGCCCATGAGTCACTCGCTGTTGATCAAACGCAACACAAACGTTATAACGACGCTGAAGCAGAGCTGCCGGTGCCTGTGGTGTTGCTGTGCATGAGGCACCTGCTGCCTGCTCCAGCTTGCGGCTGGGCTGTTGTTCGCATGCCGTGTAAGATGTCTGGAAAAACATCTAGGATAAACTTTGGGAGATCTTGTTACTCATCTTGTGGTATGCAGTTACGTATGTAAAGTCTATTCAATTCAATTCAATGCATTTTCAATTAAAAGGCAATTTGACAACCGCGCGTGCACGCACATGCACCACAAATGTTTTGCTGTTTAAGGAAAACATCTGGTGCTGCTTTGAGAACTGTCGGCCGACCCGACGTTAGGAACTGTCGTGCACAGTTGTAAAGCTGCAGCAAAGCACAGCGCAGTTAGCCTGCCGCTACGCTGATTGTGTGCACCGCAACGCCGCCTCGGCGCTGGAGGCTGTGAATGAGTGTTGCAGGAAGTACGGGCCGACGCAGGCCGGATGGGTGACATTCCTCTCGTTACGATGGGTGGAAACCGCAGGGACGGAGCGCGGCCATTCCTCCGCTGTCACCGCCGACTTCAAATTTGGAGAGCGCCCCCCCGTCCTGACGGAGCGGCGTCCCGGTCACATCTCTGCGTTCCCCGTTATCGTCAGCGAGCGTTGAGGAATGCTTTGCCTGTGGTATGCAGAAAATGCGTGTGTGCGTTCGGTCTGCTTTACAGTGTGCAAGTAGAGTGTTTCCCATGTCGTCGTACAGATGGAGGGGACAAACTCTTTACACTGAAGTCTCATGCCATTTGGATTGGTAGCGAGGATGCCTGGTGGGACCCCTTTCCTCGGCTAGGCCAGGATGTCCTGGCTCTGCTGTGCCCGCCCACCGTCGGGCTGTACGTCCCTTCAGTCAGAGAACAGCCTCGGGTCTCTGATAAGCTGTGTTGACTGTGTGCTCCGTCGGGTGCCGTCAAGGCTGGTCACTCTGCCGCAGACAATACCTCGTGGACCTCCGTTTTCTTATTCCCATGTCCTGCGAGAGGTTAAAGGTCGCATTTAAAACAGTTTGGATTCATAGATTTGAGGTTTTTGCTTGGACATCGCAGTCGTAGTGGATTCATTGTGGTCCTTGCTTAAGGCATACCGTCAGGGGTCACCGGCATTAGACCTGACCTCTGGTGTGGTTTTCGGACTAGTACGAGACGAGTACTTTTTAAGGTTGTGTCAGAGTAATGTCACAAAGGTCACGGTTGTTATACTGGAATGTAAACCAGTGCAGTTGTGACCTTAAAAGAACCAAGTTTTGTCACCTCTGTCTGATTAATCTTCATTTGTCTTTGCTGATCGGTGGAATGTACAGTAAGAGTTCTGTTTTGCTGCCTTCAGACTTGCAATGCTGTGAAAATGATATAAACTTCTGACGTTTGGTCTTTTTGAGCGCAATCAACAAGCCATTTAGTGAAGGAATGTTTAATTCAGCCAGCGCTGCAAGGTCTGGCCAACCCCGCTGGGATGAAGACTAGCTGATGACCGCTGTAAGTCCGACCAATGGCGTTTGTAAACTGGCTGAAGCATTTCCCCCCAGTTTGTTGGCTGTCCGGCATCTCCCCGCGTGGCCAGGCGTGCCGGCGCGTTTGCACGCCTGGCTACCCCAGGCCATAGGCTGATCGTGAAATCTTGCTGGTAAGTAGTTGCTTGCTCGACGGCTTCGCTTCGAAAGACAGAGGGCAGGAGGAAAGGTGGGCCAGTGTGATCTCGGGGGGCGACGAGCTGGTGCGTCGTTAGAAGTGAGCTGGGGTGGTTTTTGTCAGGGCGACAATGTGCTTTTTGAACATGTTTCTGTAGTTAAGCCACAAAGGACCTCCTTTCAACTTCTTAAGTGAATCAGGTAATGACATTTCTTGGTCTGGTGAATTCTGTTGCCCATTCTCTCATGGTGCACCGGCCCTGTGCTTGGGTAATTAGCACTTGGGGTAAACACAAAAACCTTTTTACTTGCATTGCTGTTGTAACTGAGATGTCAAAAAAACAGTTAAGCTGTTGAGTTAAGATGGAATGTACTCGTTCAGAAAGGGGTTGCTTGTTTGTGTGGGGGTCTGAATAATTCAGACAAGTGTTTATTACAGGTTGGAACTGGTTTGTCTGGGGGTTGCCGGCAAAGTAAAAATGTTCGAGAGGCTAAGTTTGGCTGAGTCCCCCCCCCCCCCCAGGTATGCACAGGAATGAGGATAGCTTTTAAACGATCTACCCGAAGGGCTCCTGTGAGTTGCCTCGCTTTCTCCTCACTAGGTGCCCTAAGGCGCATGGTCCTGCAAATGTTTTTTAAATATGGGGTCTAAACCGCCATTAAATATTTTCGGAGGGGTAGTCGCGTGCGCGCTGGCGTTAGTGCGCTCGCTGTCGGGGTAGACGGCTTCTTACTATGTTGCTGTGCAAACATGTGATCTCCACCTCAAGCCACTCCGGTTAAACGACTGGTGAAGCCAAAGCGGCGTGGCTACATCGTACGAGAAAGTGACCGGCGGGTCTTTCTTTCCCTTTCTCCATCGCTTGGAGAAAGGGTCACCTGACTGTCACATGCTTTGTGTTTGGAAGTGCCACCATTGGTTGAAACGGGGAGCCTTTTTAAATGCACTTGAGGTCGCATCTGAGGAGTTCCGTGTGTTATGTCAGGTGGACGACTTGGCTGACGGATTTATGTAATTCTTCGCAGTCCACTTTCATTATTTAAATTTTTAATAGCAATGAAGGTTTTTACTAAGACCGGCCTTATGGACTCTGTAATTGGGGAATCTGAGTTGGAAAGTGACCGTTCGTAGCCTCTGAAATGTT
>JAOVYW010000001.1:2631120-2641527 GCA_025775045.1 Hiodon tergisus
TTTGCTTTCTTCTGAGAACCAAATGCAGTAGTTCCTTTATTTATATATATATATACACACACACACACACACACACAATTCGGACTTGCCAATTATTTTTTATTCGATGCATTTTTATATACTGATGCATCTCGGCTTGTCGCGAATGCCACATGAGGATTGTGGAGGAAGTGGGACGAGTCTGGGAGAGGCTTTGGGGGCACCTGGGAAGCCGGTAGGACATGTCAGTTTGCGATGCGCTGCGAAGCCGTGCCAATTTAACCCACCCCAGCCTTGGGGGCACCTGCGAAGCCGGTAGGACATGTCAGTTAGCAATGCGCTGCGAAGCTGTGTCGATTCAACCCAGGCTGGGGGTGGGTGGCCCTGTGCCAATTGTGCTCTCCTGGCCACAGTTGCTTAATGAGCCACTAGGGTGGCAGCTCATCACTTTTTGACAATGGCAACCATTAGCAGCTAAAGGGTTTTAAAAAAGAGCTACCTAGACAGTTTCAGCCAGTGAGACGATCCTATTAATGAGTGGAGAATGCATGGCTGAGCCGAAGGGACCGGTGTTGGCCTTACAGGCGGCTGCCTGGCTGCTGTTGGAGTGAAAGAAAACAGTTTGTGTCTGTGTGTGTGTCGTCATTGGCATGTGTTCTGACGACAAGCAGCCTGCCTCACAGAAGTGACTGGGGTGAGAGGTGGGGAGGGGCGCACCTGGAGAGACGACAACGGCCCGGTGTTCGAGGGGCTCCTTCCACCCCCTAGCTTCGTGCTCTTCACTGCCTCAGATAAGACATGCAGACTTTCTTCAACTCGGGCCATGTACGGCGTGGTCAACATCCCAAATTTGGACAAGTATTCCAGCCAGATAGTGGCGTTCTCCCAGTGAGAGGCCGGCGTGCGTGTTCCCTCTCCCTCCGCTGCCTTGGCAACTAGCTGGGGGGTTTATGGGATTGTCTGCTGGTGGGGATCTCAGGGCACTGTTTTATACTGAAAAACAAATGAAACTACAAATCAAGCCAAAGCCGTTCCTGTTGCTAACAAATAAAACAACATATCAAGCTTAACCCCTGTGTATGGTTTTTCCGCTTTTTTAAATCTGGGGAGCTGTGGTGTAAGGCCATTGGTGAGACTGTGGTGCCGTTTTCATTCACTTGTGGGAAGCTGTCAGAGCAGAATCCACTACGCTTTCCCCTCTTGCGGTCCACCTGGATCCCTCCCTCCCCCAGTCCAGGTGAGTGCCTCCAGCAAACGTTTCTCAGCGTCTCTTTTCAATGCGCGTGTCTGCACAGCGTTCTGCCTGGAATCCACACGCTTGTCTTTCAGGCCTGGGTGCCTGCAGCAACCTGGCCGCGTGTGGCTGGCTTCGGTCGGCCGTTGCTGTAGAGGGTTTGACGAGCTTCTCAAAATGGTGGTGGCGGCGGCGTTTCCTGGCGATTTGGCAGAACATTCCAGTCAAAAAGTTTCCGATTTCCTGCTCTGATCTTCCAGGCCGTAGACTTCAGTGAGCCCCTTGGTTGCTCTGGGCGGCATTTGCCGCCACTTCTATCGATGTATTTTGGAACGGGCCCCCGTAGCCACTTTGGGTAACCAAACGGTCACGGCTCTGTTGTTTGAGCTGTTTGTCGCCGTTTGTCACCGGTTGTCGGTTGCTCTTGGTGTTCGTTAACAGTGCGCAGCTATAGTTGCAAACCAGACATTTTTCACGTGTTGGTTTATTTACTCCGCTGTATAGTTTGTGTTCGTTAGATAATGGTTAATGTCTAAAGGTGCACACTTTGGGATGTGTGTAACCTGCGAAGGGGAGTCCTTCTGGGATGGGTGTCAGTGAAGGTCCTCCACCTGCGTCCTGGCTGGCATCTCAGTTTATTGTGCTTCTTAAATCATGCCATTTTCCAGCATCTGCCCGGAAACCTAACACGGTTTTCTGCTTTCCAGGCCTGCATAGATGATAACGTGGACATGGTGACTTTCCTGGTGGAGCACGGGGCCAACATCAACCAGCCTGATAATGAGGGCTGGATCCCCCTCCATGCAGCCTCTTCCTGTGGATACATGGACATCGCTGAGTAAGTGTGAACCCCCACCCCTCAACGGTTGTTGGGTGGGAGTGGCGTAGGGCTGGCCTGCCTTTGATGAGACCAGAGAAGAGGCTATGATACAACGGAGGATGTTGCTGATGGAAGCATGTTTTTTTCCCCAGATATTTATTTGATTCTTTCATCATCATCCTTTTTTTCCCCCCGGGATTAAGTGCCTTGCACGTTTGTTATGAAAGGCCTCTATGCTTATTGTGTTACACATTTCCCAGTTCCATTAATGGGAATCTGCTCCCCAACCCATGTCTGCCCCCCTACCCTGCTCCCACACTAACTCAGGAATGGTGTCGCCTGACTAGCGCCGTCAGCGTTGTTGGACTTTGTGCCACCGCCCACCCGTAAGCGTGACATGAGCGGCAGATGGGTGCTCGCTCGGGGAGGGTAGGGTAGGGTCTTTGGCCGGCGTCCAGGTTTAGGCCCGCCCGTCACACAGAAACTCCTCCCTGATTGGGCTCTTCGGTTGTACTCTTCAGCGTAGCGCTTCCTGGAACTGATCCAGCAGCAGTCATCTGCTGGATTTGGTTACACAATGTTTAAGGCGTAACATTGTAAGTGTCTTAAGCTGCCCTGGGTATGGCTTCTGCTAAGCATGTATAGATAACCCCTCTCAGGTTTACGGCCCTGCTGTGCCATTGTGTGTGGTTCCCCCCCTCCGCTTTTCTCCTACCTCTTCAGTTAGATCTCTCCTGGCCGGAATGCAGGGAGGGTGGAAGAGATGACATGTTTATGTTTGGGCCTGCACCCTTTGTCTGGCCTTTAGAGGCAGTAATGAACACTAGTGCCGTGCAGTTAACCTTTAAGTAAATTAACATGTAAATGACTCGTTTGCCCAGACTAATATTTATGTAAAGGCAGTGCATGGTCTGCAGCTGATCTGATGCGATCTGAAGATAAACTGAAAGTGTATTCTTTAATTTGCTTAAAAAACGTGACGGCAGAAAATGAACGCGATACATTTTATTGTTTTTTCACACTTATTAGTCGCCTTTAACCTTCTGGTTGTGACTTCTCTTCTGATCTCAGCAGGTGTCAGGAAAGGTTCATGTTTTTCAGTGAAAGAGAAGTGGACCATCTTATGTTCTAGATGTTCAACATGTTGCCAGATTAATGGGTCAAAAATTGGCTACTGAAATATATGATCTGAATGTTACCAAATTGACCTTATAAAAACTGTAAACGGAAGCGATTACTGAATTTTCAAAAGGAAAAAATGAACTGGAACGGAAGTTTCACACCCCTAATGAAGACTACTTTACTAATTTTGGTATACAGACACTTGGCCCTGGGTGGGAATTGCAGGGCTTGTCAGATGAGGGCTTGAGGACCTGAACACCTTCAGATGTGATTCTCAGGCCCCATGTGCTCCTTTTCACAGCGGTCGCTGCAGTCGGCGTTCGCGGTCCTTACGCGCTGCGGTCGAGTCCCGGTTTTTCCTCTACCCCGAGCAAAGGCCTTTTCCACCTCCCGGAGCACCTCGGGATTGGGCAAGCGCCCGGTTATGTCCGGCTTCGCGTTACAAGCGGCCCGGGAAGGACTGTTTTTGCAGCTGAATGCTCTGCTTCGCGATTGAGTTACGTCCTCAGGACTTCTTTGTTTAACCTTTCGAGGTAGGAAGGCCATTTATAGACGGGAGAAAACATCAGGGATTTTGCCAGTTGACATTTTAGAAGTAGTCGTAGTCGGCCCGCACACATTGTTCCTGATAGCGGAGTCCCCTCGTAGGGTTTCTGCTTCATTGGCCCTTAATCGAGTTAATTAATCTCTTCGTGTCATGTTGTCGGATGTAGCCATCTGTTCAGATCGGTCGTCCTAGCTGAATTTCACTGACCGGAACCAGCGTTCCTGGCAGAGCCGCGGTCGTCACAGATACAGTTCGCTACACCGCACACCTTGGAGGGTTTTTAGCTAAGGGCTTGTGATGCCTGTTCCTCTCATTCATCGGCAACTCTTCTGACCACTGTTTGGCTCCAATTTTTGACTGCATTGTTTTGGCTTATTGTGTCGGACGATGCAACGATCTTGGTGACCTTTCTTGACGTAGCTTGTGACCTCACACCTGCCTTATCGGGCGTAACGTGACTTTTAAAGGCCTGTTTTTTTATCGTTCTTGGCCTGAAAGCGGGAAAATGGTGAAATGGGCATGTGAGGCATTAGCAGATAAACGATTGTTCCTTTTCACATCGCTGTTTCACAGGCTGTTTCAATCGCCTGCCCCGTCCCCTGGTACATACACAGCAATACTGAGTGTGTGTTTCAGCCCGTCCCCTGGTACATACACCGCAATACTGCTGAGTGACTCATACTCATGTTGTAATGGGTATCTTCAGCCAATATCCATGCGGTTAACGGCTTTTTAAACCGCGACAGTGCCATGGCCCTCACAGCCTCTCGACCCCACTGTGTTATTTTGGGACGGCTAATTTGAGCCTCTTTCTTTAATTAAAGGCTCTGATGAAATGAATCGCGCTGGTGGTTTCTGGTTTCAGACGCTCCACGTCCGCGTTGTCCTTTTTGTAGCCAGCCTGTACAGGTAACGTGCGACTGACGAGGGGCCGGTTACAGTTTGTGGTGGTACTTCTCACGCCCACAGCCCTATTGAGGCCCAATCTGTCTGATGTGACATGTGTCCCCGAACCCGCTTGGCCGGTACCTGTCGAATCCCTGGCAGTTAAAAACCAGGCTCGTGTGTAAAAGATCCAAAGTGATTGGACACTGCGTTCCACTAAACGTTGTTTTCATTAAAACTCTGAACTTCCGAAGCCAATTCTTGTCTTTTTTTTCGGAACTTCTCAATGATAGTCTCAAGAAAGGATCGAGTTATAGAAAAGGAGACCCAAATCCCGTTAGAAGGCCATGGGGCGCGTTCGCTAGCGTATCCGACCTCTTCGGCGAGTCAAGAGTGATGCATCGACTTCAAGTGCTGTCATCTGGCCGAAAAAGGGTCTGCCTTTCCTCAGCCCGTAATGGGACGCCGCAGCGACGTCCTGCGAGCCGTAAATCAGCTACGGAGCGGAGCGATCGTCTGCGAGCTGCTCGGCCGTAAGTGGGAGAGCGCTCCCGTTACCGTAGGTGGAATGATGGCCGCTGGCTCACATTCCTGTAACGGACCTGGTGTGGCATATCTCATTCAGCGCCGGGGGGTCAGGGTACACACGGTTTTACACGCTGGCTGCTTCTCCGTGTTTAGGGAAGTGCTTCCTGATTGTTATTGTCAGTCTGATAGATCGCTTTAATGCCGTTTTCCTGGGTTTATCCTCCTTACGCGGCCCGTGGGGTAAAGATGGATTCAGACAGCCGGGTTTCCTCGCCCGTCTTCTCTTTGGGGTGTCTGGCTCAACATGCCTCCCTGTCTCCCCGCAGGTACCTGATCAGCCGGGGCGCCAGCGTGGGTGTGGTCAACAGTGAGGGGGAAACCCCTCTGGACATCGCCGAGGAGGAAGCCATGGAGGAGCTCCTGCAGAACGAAATCAACCGGCAAGGTGGGTCTCTCTCCCCCCTCTACACCGGGTTTCAGCACGGCGATGTTGTGATGGCCCAAATCTAAACTAAAGCAGGAAAGGCTGTGACGTGTGTCAATGCGGTGTGCGCGCTCTCTCTCTCACCGTCCGGCCTTATTAGCGCTGAGTTCTGTGTGGCGATGACCCGGACCTTTCTGTCCGTCAACATCGGGCTCGGGTCATTATGGGCCGCTGTGGTTCTGGTTTCTGCCCGTTTGGTAGCCCCTTTATTATTGGCTGTGTTTTGATAGCGGAGGAACGTTTGCCTCGGCCATTTGGGCAATGTGGATGCGTAAACGTTTCGTTTGTGATCTCGGGGCAGATGTTCATTCCTCGGTCCGGTTTGTAGCAGTCCGTTTATTTGTTCCGCTGCGGGCTGAGCCGGCGGCCACGTTTAAAGCATGTCAAGTCCTTCTCTTCCATTTCCAGCTTTTAGCGGCTGAAACCTAAGGTTTGCTCTCGCTGGCTTTAGCGAGGCTGCTGCCCCCGGCCCCGTACTCTGGGGTGCGTCGTTTCGCCCCCACACACGGGCATCTGATTTGAGCTCGGCGCTGATAAAGTGCCCCTCGCTGGTGCCCCCAGATCCATCCCCGCCGCCGATCGCCGCTCAGTGTGGCGATAACGGCAGCGTTTTTTCCTCTTCTGTTTTCTTATGTGCGGCTGGAAGCTTTGATTTGGTTTTAATACTGTATTGCTTAAAGATAAACGCTTTCCTACTTAGGGTTGGTATATCCGCCTGTCTGAAAAATACGACACATCCTAATACTGTTTGCAGTGAAACGAGTTTTGGCGCACGTGTCTAGACAGTTACAGGAATCTAAGTGCTTAATGCCCACGTAATTCTCTTTATAGGAAGCGCTCCTTCATGGAATCGGGGCTGGAATAAACACTAATAGCTTCTGAGAGGGTTTGCCATCATGAAACTCGTGTCGATGAGTCAAACGGATTGTGTGTTACAAAGGGGTTTCACTCCTTGCTTCCTGTAAGTTCCTGCCTGCTGCCAGCACTGGTGCTAGCTATCTTTAGTGGTCAAAATTATCTAAGAGATTGTCCTAAAGTTTAGTTTTTTTAAAATTGGTGATTCATTTTGGGCTGAACTTGACCTTGTGCACCCTGAGCTGTGAGAACCATATTCTTGGTGAACCGGTCAATATAAACCGTGTTCGGTTTGCCCTTGAATCTAAAGTTAGGATTTCCTCCGTGCTTCGTCCTAGGTCCATAAAATTAATAAACGCAAAGACAAATCGTGTTTTCTTGCAGGATAACGGGAGTGATGATATTTTAAGTTTTTAAGAGGACACGGTGAGGTTTTGCATTGGGGCTTTGAGCCCCAGGTTGGCGTAGTTAACGACAGTTAACAAGAACTCATCACTGATGTGTGTGCCAAGGCACATCACTGCTCCCTAACTACCCCGTACGCTTGCAGTCCCACCGACGGTGCTGTGTTTTTGTCATGATCTGTCCAGCATTTCTCAGCCCACTGACCGACATCCGCCGTGTTGCGTTCGGCGTTGGCTGAGGACACCAACGTCCAAAAAGACTCCCCGATGGAGCCGTGAAGTACACAGCTATACGCGGGGTGCACGGTGTAAACGTTTCTTTGGGGAGTCGTAGATGTTACCTCGATGGTAAGGGGAAGTCTGCAGAGAAAAATGTCTACAGAGAGGTCAGCTATGAGCAGGCTCCCTCTTGTGTGTGGATAGCGAACTGCATGTTGTCGCTGTTAACCCCTCAACTGTTTTCCTGTGGGATTTGTGTTTTAATCTTCGGAGATTGCA
Organism: Hiodon tergisus; assembly: GCA_025775045.1. Lineage (NCBI taxonomy): Eukaryota > Metazoa > Chordata > Actinopteri > Hiodontiformes > Hiodontidae > Hiodon > Hiodon tergisus. The sequence goes on from JAOVYW010000001.1 coordinate 2,638,477, forward strand.
TTGTTTTTTAGTTTAGCATGATCATTTATTGGATAATACTGTTTATAATTGAGACTGGGTGAACAATACATTTACCATTGTTTTATGTATGGAAATTTTGCACCAGATATGAGCTTTATTTACCCTATTTTCGTCCTCAGCTGAGCACAGTTGTGTGTAAAGCTGCTGTCTGTGGGGGTTTGTACAGAGCTGGGTATCAGATCAGTGCTTTGTGGCACGGCCTAGCACGGTACCTCAGGTTTGGTAGCCTGCGGGACTGCGAGCGTCGACACGCCTGCCGCCTTGCCACCGCCGATCCGGTCGTTCTGGTTTTCTCGACAGCCAGGTTTTTCTTTTTTTCCTCCCCCAGGTGTGGACATCGAGGCGGCCAGGAAAGAGGAGGAGCGGGTGATGCTCCGCGACGCCAGGCAGTGGCTGAACAGCGGGCAGATCGCCGACGTGCGGCACGCCAAGTCCGGCGGCACGGCGCTGCACGTAGCCGCCGCCAAGGGCTACGTGGAGGTTTTAAAGTAAGCGCGCGCCGCTCCCATCCGACGCTGTTACTTCGACACCTGACTAGCCCGTCTCGGCACGTTTCCGTCTCATTTACAGTGGTGCTCTACTTTCACTTTGCAACCCCATCTGAGAAGTCATACCGCTTCCATCTCGTTCATCAAGCTGCCGTTCCACTCTCTACCCTATCCACTCATAGTTTCATATATCTCCTAACAACCATATTTCGTTAGTAATGCTATGAATCCTCACATTAATCACCGTGGATCTGAGTTAAGAGTCATCCTTCTCTCTTACTCATGTAGCTGATCGTGTTTTCCGATTACCGGTGGCCTTCTTAGTCCCGGTCTGTCGGCACTAACTGACCAGAGAGTCAGTGCTGGGCCCAGCCCATCTGCTCCCGGGCAGCCAGCCAAGTGGGGGGGGGGGGGCTCTCTTTCCATTACCACAGCTCACAGAGACTGAGCAGTCATGCAATACCCATACCCATCAGGGGCCTGGTGGCACAAACAAAACATTACGCTGTCAGACACCTCATCTGCAGGCGACTCGATCCCCTGGCCTGCTCGAGCTTGTGTGCGGTCTCGGGGGTCTGACGCTGATGCCGGGAACGACCCAGGCCGGGGAAGGACAACCGCCCCCCTTTCTGCTCACCGGATGCTGTTTTGTCTCTCCCCCCACCCACGTGTCCAGGCTTTTAATCCAGGTAGGGTACGACGTCAACATTAAAGATTACGACGGCTGGACCCCACTCCACGCTGCGGCTCACTGGGGGAAGGATGAAGCCTGTCGAATACTGGTGGAAAGTTTGTGCGATATGGATACGGTCAACAAAGTGGTAGGTGTTCCTCTTAGCCGAGCACGACCGCCCCCGGCCAGCCAGTATCGCGTCATGCACCGAATATGTAAACGGACCATTTGCGGTTGACTGCCTCTGTGGCTGCTTGTCAAAGCGTGGGGTCGTTGCTCCATTTCAGGGCCAAACGGCCTTTGACGTAGCGGATGAAGACGTTCTTGGCTATCTAGAAGAGTTGCAGAAGAAGCAGAACCAGGTAAGGTGGAACCACTTAAAAGTCTTAAAAACCTGCTGATAAGGGAAGAATGTAGAAACGCCACACCGGGGTGTAGAACCGCAGATAGTCATGCCCAGCTTAGTTTTGATTGGTTGCTATCCGCTTCTCATTTCAGCTCATGAGTGAAAAGCCAGACAAGTCTCCCCTGATCGAATCGACGACCAAGGTGGACAACAATCAGCCGCAGAAAGTGCACAAGAAGTGAGTGGGCGGTGTCACCAGCCGCACGTCCAATCAAGTGTTTGGGGGAATGTCCAGCGAAGTGTGTGTGCTTATGGGGGTCGACCCAAGTCTCGGGAGGGCGGTGGGGGGCCTTGCGGCGGGTCTCTTGGGGGGGGAGGTCACGGCAAATCGCGTTTGTCTCCCAGCAAGGAGACTGTTCTGCTGGAGCCGGAGAAGAGCGCTCCCCGTATCGAGTCCCTGGAGCCGGAGAAGACGGACGAGGAGGAGGAGGAAGAGGAGGGGAAGAAGGACGAGTCCAGTTGCTCTAGTGAGGAGGAGGAGGAGGAAGACTCTGAGTCTGAGACTGAAGCAGGTGTGTGGCGCTCTTAACACCTTCCGGCAATTGCGTTCAGTATGCGCCGTTAGTCCGGTGTGAATTACAATACGTCTCATTTTATTGATATTGTATGTGCATACCGAGTTGATGATTTGAAAATGTAGCTCTCAAGGTGTATTGTGTAAAAGTGACACACCAGCCTGTGTTCTTCGTCTCGCCCCGGCCTCAGACAAGAGCAAGCCCCCCGGCGCGGTGAACACCGCCAACAGCCCTGCCGCGGCACCCGCCAGCGCGACCACATTACCCCCCACCAGCCCCACTAACCAGGTGACTCCCACCTCGCCCTCCAAGAAGGTACGGCCCAGGAGGGACCCCCCCCCCCCCCCCCAGGTTGGGTTCTTCCAGGCAAACATTCCGTTGCATCAGTTTCACCGTGAGCGTTCGGCACGCCCCCAGACACCTTTTGTACACCCAATAAATGCCTGTATCGTGACCTTAACTTTGGCCTGTTGGTTAGAGGTGTGGTTGTTGCACTTTGGTTTTAGAAAAAACTTCTAAACTATGAAATCCTTTTTTTAGAATCTGTGTGCGGTATTCTACTAGTGGTTATGCAAGCACTGCAGAACAAACGCGCACATTTCTGTCTTTGTTTAATTTAACAAAGCCTCATTGAAAAGGCCTATATGCCTGTGCAGAAAGACACTGTTGGGATCAGTTAGCGTTGAATACAGCCATTGTGATATTAATGTAAACCCACTGTGGAAGTGGAGATAAGATCGCCCGGTCCTGGCGGTCTCCAGACGGAGCTGGAGGTGACATGTAAAGGGCTTCCCAGTGATGCCTCTGGTCGCCCCAGCAGTCTGCGCAGCACCGACTAGGCCCTGGCGCTCAGCGAAATGCCCGTCTTCTGTGTGTGGAAATGAGAGCGGCCTACGTGCTTTGGTAATCGGGAGGGCTTGCTGTGCTCGTTGGCTCTCTCTCTCTCTC
>JAOVYW010000001.1:2662781-2682194 GCA_025775045.1 Hiodon tergisus
AATAGGGCCTATACACCTGAAACGGTAATGCTAAACTGAAGAGGAGTAAACGTAAAAGTCCCATTTAATGGGGTTTGGGGGTCGTCGGGTCTTTGGGCAAGGGTAGGTGGAAACACAGAAGTGAATGACTCATTTATCACTGAGGTATTTATACATACTGGCTAAAGAGCACTACACAGACAGGTATCGAAAAGCTTGACCCTATTTCTTGGAGCTGAGCTGGGCGTCCACCTCCTCCTCGGGCTTGAGCACGTGCCACTGGGCGACGGGCCTCCGCGGGTTGGCCAGCATGTCGGACCAGTGCCGGAGCTCGGTGCCGCTACTGTTAAGGCCCACAAACACCTTGCCAATGGCATCGTTCTTGCCGATTTTGTCATAGTCCAGAACAGTCACGACAACTTGCACTTTCTGCAGGGGGAGGGGGGGGCGAGAGGTGAGGAAGTTCATACTCATTACTGAACGGAATATTCAGACGGAGAGACATTTTTTTCTCCTAATAAACATTAATGAATTAAGTTGAAAATGCTGCCCGCTGGCAACTTTTTTCAAATGATCTCTTCACATTTGACTTTGCAATTTCAAATTTCAAATTCTGATTCTTAAAATATACAAAAATATAAATCTGTACCCCGACTCTACTTTCAACCGGTTTCATCAGACTACGGTCAAAAAGCGTTAAATTCAAGTTCACTTTTCCTTTAATGCTTAAACAGTCTCCGGTCTGGGGGATAAAGCGCATTTCGGAAGTACTCTGGGCTGGAAAGTTCAAAGGAAAACCCCATTTCCTCCCTCGGGTGAGACATTCCGGAGGGCGGGGCTAGTGGACGTGGGAGCCGTAGTCGAAGGGAGGCGTCCAATGGCTTTGCTCCGGCCTTTCCACTCTCGCTCGTTTCGAAAGCGTGACTACTATTTCAAGTTGAATAATTCTATCAGTTTCCTCCATGATCAGCGTACAGGAAGAATTGCCGATAACGTATAAAATTATTTGTAGTGGGGGTTGTTAATTTCCCATCAATTGCATTTAAAACTCACGAAGTTGATTACTTATTCTCTACATGCGCCAATTCAAAATAGTTTATGCACGTGTTGCCCGTGCATAAAATGCCTCCAAGTCTTATGAATCAACCTGCTTTGGTTGCATTCGATCCGTAGCCGGCGACAGCGTGCAGGCTTCCTTTCAGCCCAAGTGCAGTCTTTTTGTTGCAAGGCATACTTCATTTGGAACATAATGGAACATTGAAGCAAAGGACTGTCTCACGGGCTGAGGTGGGTTTCAGAGATAAATAACTGCGCGTACGGAAGGGACACTGTGTTTATTTCCTCAGCTGATTAAATAGGAGCGGCTCCGATGGGAGGACACGCCCGCCGGCAGAGAGGAGGCTTGAGTGCGACTCAAAATTGAAAACCGAGACTCGCGGGGGGGGGGGGGGGGGGTGGTGCAAACGGCTGTTTCTGGACCGTGATGCCTTTAATGAAGTTAGAGCAATTACCACTTCTGTTTAGTGGAGTGCATCGGTGCTCTTCCTCATTTCAATTCCCTCTCTCACTCCCCCATGCCGCTCTCCTTCAGGAACGGTTTCACCTTATTTAAATTTTCCCCTCAGTGATTACGAAGGCCTTCACGAAACGCACTTAAACCTTAACGTGTGACCAGCACCCTTGGTGCTCTGGACGGGAGGGAGCGACCCTGGCATTTCACGCACTTATTATATATTGTGGATTTGTGAAAAGGCCGGTCGCAGTTATGTTGACTGAATTGTGAATGGTGACTTTGAAGTTCCATTTAAAAAAAACTGACTTTGTTAGTAAAATGTCAGTAATGAAATTGAGTTTTTCAACACTCCAGAAATTTATGTAACCAGTGACGCATAACTCAGGAGGTACTGGTGACAGCTCCCCCCTCCCCCTTCATATGTATCATTCAGATCTTTCTGTCAATGTTAGTAAGCCTACCCAATGCTATTCATAGATCAAGTTTCTATTCCTAATCTTCCTTATGAAAAGGTCACCTAACTCTTTTAGTTTATAACCTCAAAATAACCAAGATTTCACACATTTAGTAGATTTTCACTAATGTCATGGCATGTTATAACCTACACTATTTTATGTACCGTGACATATTTACCTGGGTATTATAAAGGCTTCAAAATGTCATTAATTATTAATGATAAAACCTTTAAATTTAAATATGAGTGGCAGGTGTGCATTAAAAAGAGCATTGAGAACTCCAGCTCATGTGGGGTGTGAACGTGCTCACCTGGATTTGTTCGAAGGGCACTTCGAAGCTGAAGGACTCGTTGTAGTACGGGTTGAGCGTGTTCTTCTTTATGGTTGTCTTCTTCTTCTTCAGCCTCTTCCCGTTCTGCATCAGATGGATTTTGACGTACGGGTCTGCGGGGGAAAGCATAAACGCTGGCCTTAGAAACGCCAAATACGTCTCTACTGGTAACCTCATGTCAAAGACGGGCTTTTTGTGTTCAGGAAGGTACAGCGCAAGATATGTGAAATCAGTTTCCTGACTGTGTGTGTGTATATATACACATAAAAATATCAAGAACTTGTAATACTACCAAAATAATTAATTAAACTTCAGACTGACTACTATGCTCAAATGAACCTCTCTTTGTTTAAGCCACATCCAGTAGCGGAGCAGAAGAATTTAACTTTGGTACAAACAGCTTTCTAACGTGGTGCCCACCACCCTTTTGGCTGCAGTTACTGTCCTGCATTTCGGAACCACAGCCAGCGACCTCCGAGTGTCAGCTCCACGTGGGAGGGGCGAAGCCTGGAGCAGGACGCATTGGGAGGGCGAGCGAGCCACTGGATTCACAGGCTCCTTTTCAAGACTTTATCTCAAGCTGGTATCGTGTACGCCTGGCCCCGTGGCTCGCTCTGAGCTGGCTGGTAATCAGGTGGAGCGTGCGCTTGTTTGAGATGCAATCAGGTTCATCAGCCCCGCAGGTTAATCATTAGCAATCAAGATGTCGAGGTGGTACTCGTGATGGGTTTTGCGCTCTCAGAATGCTAATCGCGCGTGCGAGAAGGGACGGGAGTGGAAAGTACAGAACCGTTTCGAAAGGAATATATTACTCTTCGCATTTGGGAGGAGGAATGGGAGTGTAAAACTGTTAAACGGCAGAGTAAGAAAAATGAAGCTTTGCTTAATGGAGGCCTCTGATCATTCGTCTTTGCGAGAGAGCCTGTTAGTGAGGAGAGAAGACTGGATGATCTCAGCGAACGGACTCAAAACAACACAACACATTATAACCTGAGCTAAGGAAGTTAGTTTTTCTCATATTTACTGATTTTGTTTCCCCCTGGGGGCTAATAGCTATTAGCAAAATTTAGCATCAAATCCCAAATGCTGCGTTCATAAAGGGTTATTTAAAACGTCCTGGCTAATGCAGAAAAGATGCCCGTTGATGCCAAACATCTGTCGGCTTTGCTGCAGTGGCAAATATTGGTAAAGCGTAATTTCCGTAATCATTTATTCAGTTCAGATGGATGCGGTCTGCCTCCGGGTTAGTGGCGTTGGTCGTGTTTGCTGGGTGGAAGAAACCAGATGCCAGTTGTGAGTGTCGTTATCGATATGCCCCCGCTCTCGCTGAAGCGTTTCCCGAAATAAAGGCCGTCGATGGGGGGGGAGGGAGAATAGCATCCATGCTACCTAAAAGCCCTCTTTAGGGTTTGCTCTTGGGCGGGCGGCGTCAGACAGCTAAAGAAACACTTCTTTCTGCGCCTGCAGTGCAGCTCTTATTTCAGTTCCTGCAGCCTGTTACGATCAACCCCAAAACTGCTAATCGCGTGTTCCTGTGCAGTGCGCTGTCACAGGTTTGCTGCGAGAGCGTTCTCTGGTATGCGTACAGGAGTGCAGAGCGCGAGAGTGGGGCCGTCTCTGCTTTTGTTCTCGAGAGATCAAAAGGATACTTGCAGAGCTCTGCATTGGCTTTTAATTCCTAATTTATGAGTAATGCATATCAGAGTACCTGTATCTATATCTGACATCAGAGAGAGCGTGTTTTCTGGTTAGCTGTACTGGAAAATGAGCTGAGCTTACAGGGCAAAGTGCAGAAATAAGCCTAGCCGGCATAAAGCCGGTCGTGACAGACATTTTCCACCACTGTCTGCGCAGGCGCATGGGACTCGACGTCCCGTGGACAGGGGCGCTGGATTGGGAGATAAACTGCACTAACACGGGAGTATGTGCGTGTGTGGAACACCAGCCACAGGATCGGAAAGGGGCACGGAGACAGCACGGGGATGAGCTAAGGCACCTGCTTTACGTAGAGGCTTAGACTCACAGGCGGACCACGTGTTAAGGGGACAGCACCTAGAGGAAAAATTCCACAAGTAAAGACCTCCGTACCAAAAGGATTTCTGTACCACAAAGACCACATTATGAAATGTCGGAGTCTCACATAGTCATATTTTTTGTCTAAAGAATGCAAATGTAAAGTGTTACATTTAAATTGAGAAAGCTCAAATAAAAAATCGTCGTCATTACCCTCAATCTTCTCTCGGGCAGGGGTGTGGTATATGGCCCGCACAAACTGAGTTGGGTTGGAAAACTTAGCATTTCCATCCCACTGCCATGCCTCAACAGATCTAAGTCCTCGTTTTTTTTGGTTTTGTTTTAATCTCTCCGGGAAAGCAAACGCCGCGCATTCCAAACCCAGAGAGGCCCCGCGCTCCCTTACCATATTAGGATCCGGGCTGCGCGGAGCTGTTTGTGCTCGGAGAAGAGGCCCTCAGCAGGGAATGCCCAAAGGGCCTTTGGCTCAACCCCTGTCAGTTCCGCACTATTTACCGCCTATTTTCACCCCAGTGGCTGATTGATAAGAAGGCTGTAGGTCAATGCTCTGGAATGCCGGTGGAAGAGGCGTGCAAATGCCATCAGGGTGACTGGTTTTCTGACCCAGAAGACCCGGTAGACCCTGGCACAAAAATGGTTGGCTTGGCTTTTGAATCATGAATAGTAACTTCCAGATCTTATTTATTTTTTAAAAAGCGGTTTATGATTTATAATACTATACTAGACTGATTCAGTACTAGTCTCTCTTTCGCCACTCAATAGAATGGTTCTGCGGTATAAACTCACTGGCGTAGAGCATGCTGTATTTTTAAAGAGGGATCTGCACATTGAATGTTACATACCTCTCACTTACACTTGGGCCCCTTGGTTAACGCTAGCTGTTAACATTTGATATCTGTGTAAGGAGGGCACACTTTCCAGACTGACTGAAGAATCACAGCGCCACCTGCTGACCGGCAGTGGCAGTGCTTTGGAAAATTCCTTGAGCCTACTGGTTTTCAGTTTACAAATAAGTACACTCATTACAACATATTCACTTAACTTCATCACCATTGTATGCACCTATTAATTGCCAGAAGTAAATGCCCAGTCCTCCCAATTTTTAATTAGATATACATTTTAAAATTAAACCTAAATGCACAAGATCAAACAGAGACGGCAAATTGACAAATTGAGACAAACCTTGGAGGTTTGGTAATAGTCGTATAGGTTATTAATCACGTGCAACCCTGGACTCTGAGGTGTTGAAAGCCAGTAGTTAAACAAGGCTACTCTGTGTGACCTCTCCAAACACAGGAGAGCTGGAAAACAAAAGCCCCCTTCTCTTCGCCGTGACTTCGGTGCTAATCAGAGTGGGAGTTAATCTGGATGGGCGGGATCAGTGACAGAGCCCGAGTGCATGTCAATGCTTCCCCACCAGTTTCATTACCGCTTGCTGAAACATCACCCTGCCCCGACAACGAAACCAGACCAGTTACCACTCACTGTGCTCGGCTGCTCCGCTAGGTTTGGACCGAAGGTAATTGCACTGCACCCCCGCAGACCTACCACAGGGAAACCGTCCCGCAGGAGAGAGGGAGACTGCGAGCGTGCCGTATTTTAGCTTTTTTACATGACTAATCATCTTAGAATTATTGTATTTAGGATGCATAAACGACAGCTGGAAACCAAGATTAGATTTTTGTTTAAATTCTGACAGAGAGAAGTGTAGAAGAGCAGCTGTTTCTATAATTTTGTTTAGTTCCATGTTTTTAGGAGGCTCACTAAAACAACATTGACAGTGGAAGAATGGCTACAGCAAACATTCAGCCAATTACTGCACCGCTGTTTATGAATGTAATGTCCATATGCCTGCCAATCACAGATCTGAACGTCAACTGAGCTGCGTCCACCAACCCAGAATGCGCCACACATCCTTTACTTGTCGCCTTGAAAGACCGACCCTCCCTAAATGTTCCACAGTCACCTCTCCTTATCAGAAACCGTCCAGGAACTCTCCACATCCTTCCGTCAAAAAGGTTTGCATTCTGACACAGCAATGACAGCAAACAAGCGCGTTATATCCACAGATATTCTGTTTGGTGATCCCGAATGCTGACAGATTTCAATGGTCTAAATTCACAATTTAATAAAATAATTCACTTATACCATTGTATTCTTGTTTATTAAAAATGAATACGTAGATTGTTAATGCATATTCTCTCCACATACAACCATTATATCTATTCTGTTGGATGGACCACTCGTAGCTAACCAGAAAATAACATCCTCAAAACATGCAGTTACCTGGACACTGCAAGGTCACTAGACAGGCCAAACCCTTAGGCTGAACCCAGCGTCTTGCTCAGTGATGAACAAGGCTATCTAACTTTGCTTAGATTCACAAACGGTGCTCTTTCTGCCATCAAAGAACAGAGTTGCAGCGAGGGCACTGTGGCGATTGGATTAGATTTCGGTTTCCTTGTTGGCTCCGGTCCACTCGCGCTTTCGCCGCCATGGAACTGGCCTGGAGACTCGGCAGACTCCGCCTTTGATCACGGAAGCACAGTTATCGGAGGCTTTTGTACTTCAAATCCAGCTCATCCTTCCCATCGTTAAGCACTTTGATGTAGAAAATGGATGGCGGAAGTGAAGACTGCTGACTCAGAGTACTAACAAAGGAAGAAAAGGTGGAAAAGTTGGGGGACAGTTTAGCAGCTGTGAAGGAGAAAATTGACTTTTTTTGGGGTCACAAAACTCTGTTTGACGTACGGGGGTTTGTTTGTGCGTGTGTATTGGCCTGGGGGGTGTTTGTATCCTTCGTGACATACATAGGCCTCCTCTGACAAGACACCATTGACACTAATCAATAAGCGCCTGACCTTTGCCTTACATCCAATACCCTTGGAACAATTTTTGGGATGGCTAGAATCGATATGAGGAACAAGGCAGAACCAGTTTCAGGATCAGGCAAAAAAAATAATCACGAGAAGAAAATTTGAGCATATGGCACAAAAAAATAAAACCGCTAAGGAAATGGAGCCCAGATCCTGGCGGCATTTTTTTTTCCTTTTTCCCTTTTTGTTAAGCACAAACGAGATGAAATGACCGGTCCTTCGTGTGCCTTTTCATCTTTTAAAATGATTATTATTTTTATCAGTCCTAGCCAGTGGTGGGGAATACATTACATCGTGGTTTAACACTGAACGCGATAGTGTCTGGACATCGCTAACCCTAAAAGACCTAATCGCTGTGGACAGCCTTTTCTTGTGTTTACCCCCCAGCCACAGACTCATATTCCAGGAGAGAAAATTACATATTCCAAACTGTTGGCAGTAGCCGCGTTTCTGCTGCTTCTTGCTGTTGTGTCCATTACGTGAATGTTGTATATCCTGATTAATGCCCCCTTTTTTAGAGCCGCTTGGACAATGAGAATGTAATGCTCTTTTTAACGATCCTAACGCGAACCTAGTCATTTAAAACCGGACAATCTCAGCACTTCAGCGAAGCGTTTGTTAGCCGCACGGTACTTCTCAGGTCTGACAGAGGCAGGGACCGGATCGATGCACTCCTTGCAAGGACACATTGATTTCGAAATTTGAGGAATCAACCGCTTTTGTGGAAGATTAAGATGAGAGGCGCAGCGGCAATCGGGGGACCCTGGACCCCCAGCGCTGGCGCACGGCGGCTAAGCCAGGGCATGATCAGAATGCAGGCCTTGGAGTTTGAGAATGTATCAGAGCATCGATTTTGGGGCACTGTTGCCACACGGCCGCCGTCCATTTAAATGTTCAAGGCGATGTAATGTTCTCGGTTTTTCCAATAAGTTATTCTGTGTGCAACGGCCCAGAGTGTGTGCACGGGGTGTGAATGAGACAGGGCCCGGGCAGGAACTGGAGCAGGGAAATGAAACGAGCTGGAAAGTTATCACAGCACGTAGTGCGCTCCTTAGAAAAATGGATCGATGAGAACAGACGCAGTATTTTATTTCGTTGGCCGACATTGAGGGCTTTATTCCGTCTGACTTTGAGAAACTAACAACTTCTTTTTTCCCCCCCCTCTCCTGGTAATAACACAATGTATTTCTCATTAATTTCCACCAAACCGATCGTTTCTTTCCTTCGCTTTTAATAATGGGCTGAATCACTCCGCACATTTGAAAAAACAGTTCAGATTCTTGCCGTCATTGATGGTTTTTGTACCCAACAGCATGTTTTACGTTAAGAACTACTAAATGCTACACGGTTTTAACAGTTCTTGACATTTACAAAGGACACAAATTATACAGGAGTGGATTCTTTTAAGTCCCAAAAGGACATTTCTCTGCTGTATCAGAACGGGGGAGATTACTAAAGTGGTGGTAGCAAACAGGGTTGGATCCCACAGGGATTGCAAATTGAATTCTCTCAGCAGAAAGCATGCTCACACACACCTCACACAGGGGGAGGGGGGGAGAGAGAGAGAGAAAGATTTGACACAGATATTTACTTCTGCATTGCCTATTAACAGCGGTTGCTCCAGAAGTGTGTATTTAGGCTACAGACAATATACCTCTTGGTGGTTTTACATGTTGGTAAACAGTAAAAACAACCCTGCTCTTTCAAACCTCACAGCACTGTCAACACAGGCGGGCAAAGTCACCTGACCCGTGTATATATGTGCCAATTGAAACCGCTTTATCTCGAAAACAATGGCTGATGATTGTCAACAAATGCTCTGATTGGTCAACAGTTAAAAAAGACATGAACAAGCGTGCGTTAAATTCAGAGGTGGAAGCTCAGGGTTTTATCTGAGACAAAGCTAGACGATGGTAGAGGAAGTGCCTGTGGTCTTCAAATGGAAGCTCAGGGTTTTATCTGAGACAAAGCTAGATGATGGTAGAGGAAGGGGCTGTGGTCTTTCAAATGGAAGCTCAGGGTTTTATCTGAGACAAAGCTAGACGATGGTAGAGGAAGAGCCTGTGGTCTTCAAATGGAAGCTCAGGGTTTTATCTGAGACAAAGCTAGATGATGGTAGAGGAAGAGCCTGTGGTCTTCAAATGGAAGCTCAGGGTTTTATCTGAGACAAAGCTAGACGATGGTAGAGGAGGAGCCTGTGCCCCCCACCCCCCATCAGGGCACTCGGAGAACTCCAACAACACAGACGGTGGTAGGTCTGCCAACCCTAAATCACCGGCAACGCTGACACCTAAACGGTACCCCCCTCGTTGAGTGATCTTCGGTGACGTATTTAAAGTGCCGGTCGGACACTGAGATGTGGACCCGAGCACATATAACTAATCTACTGCCCCGCATGGCTCGATGCGGCGTCTGTGCGATGAGCGACCATCCAGGTTCATCAATAATGGAATCCGGCGACGTCTGATAACTACCACGGAGAGCTCCATCAGTCAGCTGTAAAGGGCTTGGGAGGGTGGCGCTAGTGGAATCTTGGCTTCTGCTCTGCCCCTTACTCCCCCACCCCCACCTCCCAATGGACACCCAAGGGTGGCTTTGCCGTCAATGGCCAGCCCTGTCCCTGTGAAGGTTAATGCTCTTTCAGGCCACAACTGGCCTTTAAAACCCCCCCACAAATGACTGTGGATCCTGTCAAAAGCTGAATAAATGAATACATACAGCGTATTAAAAAGTTTATTAAATTCTTTGACAAAAGACCCATGTAACCAGTGACGTGGTAATACATGGTAATTACCACAGTAATGAACTCAAGCTTTTTGATCCTGACCTTGGTACATTAGGAGCGTACGCTACCAGAAGGCAGCAGTTCTGTCTATATTGTTTCTGAACCTGGCTTCCTTTTCCTTGATCCCTCACTCCTGATTAAAACAGCACCAAGACAGAAGACGATATTATTAAAGATATCTACACTGGCTAAATTATAAAAGTTATTTACACTTCAGCAGCACCGTTCTAATGGAAGTGTCTGAATTCTGCACGGAAATATTACAGTCCATTTACGCACGCCGTTTCTCTGAAGCTGAGCCTTCGGCTTCACCAGAGCAAATGGAGTTGTACCAAAAACTTAGATTCTCAAAATGACAGCAGACAGTGTGGGACCAGTTCTGGCCACAACACTAAACTGGTAATACGCTACCCTTCAGTTTCACAAACAGTGTGGGACCAGTTCTGACCACAATGATGTCTTCAGCTTTCACAATATTTCTGTTTCTTTTTATAAATAATTGTATATATTTTAATTGCAATATCCACAGCTATCTGTTGAGTGCCAATTAGTCTTTGGAAATGGTGGAATGGTGACAAAAGGAGAGGACCGCTTAAAAGGGCGTCATTTTCTTGTTGTCCTTTTCAAATTCTGGTTCTGAGTCACGTTGGGAATAGTCAGTAATTATTGTAATTATACACGCCACCTATTACTTTATCAGCGTTTGAAGGCTAACATTCATCCTCTCGTCAGAATGGTGACTTTTCTTGTGGTTGTTGTTGTCGATACTATAAACACACAAAAGAAACAGCTGAAGTGATTGCCAAGACAGTCGATAAAAAGTGATTTTGTGTTTCAATCCCAAAAGTGACATTTCAACGCCATAAAAAAACGATGGGACAACATAATAGAAAATAAACATTTTTCTGTTAAAAAAACACATTTCAAGATGATGAACATCTCTTTTGTATTTATAATCCATTGATTTGTTTTGTGCGAAATGATATACAGACGAGACAAAAGAACAATATTTTCCGTCGCGAAAGGAAGCCTTTCAATAGAACAATGAAGAAATGTTTTAGTTACAATGTTACAAAACCTTTTCATTCTTGATTCAGCAGCCACTGCCCTGAAAAACAGGGGTGTATCAAACTAGACCACAAACCCTGCAAAACTGAATTCAGTGGAGAACGCATCCAATTATACCTTAAATAAATATAGTCATATGGGAATAAAGATAAAGATATCCTGTACACAAAAGAAGGATAATGATGTAATAATTATTAAGAGGGTTTTTCAAACATGAGCTTTTTCAACTGAAAAAAAAACCCCACTATCACACATTATAAGCACTAACTTTTAATTCTGAGATTTACGCAAGTATGTGTATGCTGCGTTTTTTATATAAAATAATTTTATCTTCCTATGATTACAACACAAGCTCATGATTTTGCAGTGAAACAGATTATTTTTTGTTTGTTTAAATCCTGATTTGAATTTGAGATCAGCAGGAATTTGAATAGTGTGCTAATGTATTTTCAGAACAGGTTTCCTTTCTGCTGCGTGTGATAGTCTTGATCTGAAAGCCAGAGCTCCATGCTGCCGCTAATCCTACCTCCCGGGAGTTACCGTTTCCTGTGTGAAGCGTCTGCCTGTAAGGTAGCCACCCACCTTCTCGTGACGCCCGCTAAAGCCGCCTCCTGTCCCAGCCAGATCTTTTAGCTTTGTTAACAAACCCAACCCTTCTTCCCTACTCGCCATGCCTCGGGTAAAATTTTAGTGCAGATCAAGCACAGATAGTAACCCCTCCTCCCCCTCAAATCCTGTGTCCAGGGGGAACATTCACTTTTCGGAAGTCCTGAGAGGGACGGTAAACGGAATGAGGAGATCATTGCAATTACATTTGCAGAAAATCATATTGTCATAATTCTGCTGGATGCAAACCACGATGGAAAATGGAAATTACTGAGTTGACAATTAATGATCAGCGATTGCCGTCCAAATGAGCTACAGCACACACAAAAGACTAGCTTCAGTGTAGCATTTATCCTCGGTGCCAGTTTGTGACTGCAGTCAATCTTGGACCGTGCCATGTGGGCTACGTTTTGTTTTGCATTAGCAACATATGCTAATGCACGCTGCCACCCACATTACTGGCTAACAGGACAATGGTCACCATCATCACCTTTACATCTGCATTAACAACCTGATATGCTAAAGGAGGCTCGCTTCGGCTCGCTGCCCTGACTTGCCATAATATGACTGCATTAAAGTAGTAACATAAAATTCTACCTTAAAACTATCAAATAAAAACAGGTGTTCTTGGTTTGATATATACATATATAGACGTCTAACCTATCCAAACCAGCCACTACTGATTTGTGGACGGGCGATCCCATTGCAGCGTTTACTATGTAAATCACAGATAATGAAATTTACTGGAATTTGTTCCGTTTTGAATCACATTAATGTGGCACAGTGATTTAATTTGTTCTCCAACAGCTAATGGCAATTTACATTTCAATTGGATAAAGTTAAAATTTCCTTAACATGTTTAGCCACTATAAAACCCCTGCCCCATCACCGAAGACTGCGGTCTAAACAATTTGCAGAAGCGACTCCTCGTTAGTTTGCCAAATTGATGGATGGCACTCAAGGTATACCCAGTTGGTGCCCGCTTGGGAAGGAAAACACATTCGTTGTAGGATTTGTGATCAATAGGACAAGGCAGCCAAAGACCACACCCAATACTCACCCCTTCATGGGAAGGAGGTTAGTTCAGATCTATGAGCTCTTCGGCTATGGAAAAAAGACAAGATGTATGGCAACTACAGTACTGGTGTGGGGGGGGTGGCCAGGAGCCAGCCCAGGCAGGGTAGATAATCAATGAGGCCCACAGAGGTGGAGCCAAGCTGTGGCTTGTCCTTGGGACCCTGGATTATGATTTAATAAAGCGTCTCAAACAGGAACACTGTTGGTTCACAAAGGGCAGAAATCCCCCGTTTTACAGCCGCCTCTGTCCCAGGTGTCACCTCTATGCGTGAGGCTCAGGTTGCCGGGACGAGTTCCGGTCGCCATGGAGACCCCCTTGGAGGAGCTCGGGCTCAGCAGTTCATCTCACGGGTGTTTTCTTTGTCACAGGGAGACCGCGGACACCGGGGGACACTTACTGTCCTTACTGAAGTGGGTGGAACTCCAGTCACTCAACCTGACATTTTATCTTAAGAGAAATGCATATTTACTCACAATAAATAACAATTTTGAATCCTCTATTATTTTCACAAGGTGAACCCATTTTGCCAGCAGTAAAAGTGTTCTCATGTAAAAGCAGGGAGAACTGTGCCGATTATTTGCAAACCAACGGAGCGCAGCTTGTAGGGAGAAGAGCTGAAATCCATCACTCTGATCTCCACGCCTTGAGAGATGAGCTTGTCATCTCCGCCACCCTCTGACTGATGAGGGGCCCGTACGAGACTGGGACGTACAGCGATTCCCTGCGTGCCCTTGACACCGCTCAAGACCACGGACGACTTTGGATTTCAAGCGGAAACTTCCACTTCAGAATCGCAAACGCCTATGAGATCATTCCAACGTCCGGCAAAGAGGAAGACTCAGGTAGTGTCCACTCAACACTCAGACAAGTGCCCTCATTTGGATATTTCCAATGGGCAAGGCGATTTGGCGAGGTTTGCATAGCAGTTCCCTATCAGGACACAAGGTGGCACAGGCTTTTTATTTATTTTGGCGACTACATGCCAATCGCTCTTAAAAGCTTCTATGGTACTTAGCAAAAGCCATCTGCAGCTCTTGTTGAGAACACAACGTGACGGTTACTCCCGCACTACTCCCACACACAACAGCAGATTCACGCTGTCTTGCATTGTTTCGCCACCCACAGGGGATCCCAAGGGAAACAGGGTTAAAACTGGCGTGTCTTTGCCAATTATCTCAAGGTAGCACATTATGGGCAGACAGACAGACAGACGCATGATGTATACAAATATAAAACCATTTACAAAATCAACAAAAATGCAGCACCTGTTATGTCGTAGTTTTTTTTGTTTTCTTGAGAAAAACAAAAACTGAAAACAACAAAGTAAGAAAGAAATGGACAAACAGTGTACTAGTCAACTTCAGAATTTCCGACAGACACCAATTTTCTCCCTCGATTCCCCCGTCGGTTTCCTGCAGCCCAAGATGAGATTGCGCGCACGGCGATTATGTTGAATCTAAGGGATAGGCTGGCGCAGGGGAAAATAGCCCCGGCAAAGAAAAGCCACTGGAATGCGTAATAATGGGCCGGAGTGCACAGCGCTCCTCTTCCATTGTGAGTTCGAGCCATCTACAATTTTCTATTCAAAATCCGCTCCAGCGATCTGGGGCGCTCCAATTCTGTGGCCGGGTCTTATCTGGTCCTGCCAGCTGAGACTGAATTACAGAGCTGTCCGTGTCACCATCTCCGTCGGCCGATAGGCCACAATTCCACCCCCCCCCCCCCATTCCCTCCTATTACTGCTCACCTGATAAGCCGCCTACATCCATCTTCTTCAGGTTCTTGGCCTCCAGAATGACCACGGTCAGCTTGCCCGCAGTGGGCACGTACCTCAGGGAGAAGCAGATGTCGCCAAGCTTCTCTTGCTGTGAGAAGGAAAAGCCAAAGGGAGAAGTTAGTCCCAGGTAGGAGAGGGCGCGTGCGTCACGATGGAGGTGTTGTCACCAGTGGACGGAGGTGTTGTCCGGTCGATGACAGCCTTCTCATCTCTTTCTTTCTCATCACGAAGACCTGAATTCTGGGTACCGAGGAGCATTTGTCTTCCCTACAGGTCAGGGAGATCACGAGGTGTCTTGACTATGATACCGTGCTTACAGTTCCGTACATTTCTATTGCATGGATCGCAGATAATACTGACGTTGCTTATGTTAATAAATGAGGCCCATTTAATGGGATTTTAACACATTTAATGATTGAAACTATTACAGATTGTAAATGGGCATAATGGCAACTACATGATATTTTTGGAAAACTTTGGTCAATAACTGCATTATAACTAAATTGTTAACTGTTGTCTCATTATGGCTTTGATTAATTTGCACGACTTATTCTACAAAGGACACATCCTGTGTTATTTCTACTAGGGGGTAGTTTAATTGACGAGTAATCCAGTTCTCACAACGGTCTCTGGGTAGAAAAGCCTGTGGCTGCAGCACAGTCACCATGGGTAGACAGACCAGTTAGCCGCTAGCCGAGACATTGATACACCTGTTAATATTAGTACGTAATCATAGCGGCCTGGAGTTATATCCTATTAATGCACCACTCCATTATAAATGTCTGAAGGAGATTTGTCTTCTGGAGGGCATATGCGTTTATTGAAGATGGCGTGATGGATTTGAGAGACTCGCGATTGGCTGAATTAGCTGTTGCCTGTCGTTAGGTTGTCTCATGAGCTTCGGTTTTTCAGGCCGGCGACAAACACACTTTATAAAACTGACATATCGGGAAACAATTCGTAAGCCGCAATAAAAAAAATCCAATTGATTAAAATTCAATGCTAGTAATTATATTAACTGACTTAAAAAGTGTTGCTAAATGGCGCTAAGTTTGTTCTCGTATATTTTAACAACTGAAAATGTCACTCAAATCACCCTATTACTTCTAACAAAATAACAGGGAAGAAGAGAGTAACGGTAAGTGTGTTTTGCTAATAAAAGGGCTGTATACTGCAGAGGAGACAACAGGTAGCGATACCATAACATATAACGCTGAATGACTAAACTGGCTGTTAACTGAGTGGGAGAAGCCTCAGTTTCATGTAGGACAGTTTTTATAGGAT
This sequence comes from Hiodon tergisus, assembly GCA_025775045.1. Taxonomy (NCBI): domain Eukaryota; kingdom Metazoa; phylum Chordata; class Actinopteri; order Hiodontiformes; family Hiodontidae; genus Hiodon; species Hiodon tergisus. The sequence continues at coordinate 2,678,568 of JAOVYW010000001.1, forward strand.
AACTGAACACACTCAAGGCACTTCGTGATAAATACTGTAGGCAGGATCCCGTGTCCGTAAGTTGTTAAAAAAAATTTAATAATAATTTTGTAGCGATCTGACAAAGCGCCAACAATAAAACGATAAACACCAGTGCAAGTTAACCCATCTAACGTTTTAATGAAACTGCGCATCAAGCCCTAACAGGTAAAATATCCGACCAAATGACACGCTTTTGTGCATTACTGTAACCGTCGGTGCATGCAAGATGCATCTAGACCCTCGTGTTGCGGCTGTAATTGACCTTTACTTGGTGCGTCTACTGCTAAAAAAGGTTTCCATGGGAACCCACGACAAAGTCCCAAACACCCTGACATTTTCCACTTAAATTGAATTTCTCTGAATGTCATGGGTTGATGTCACGCTTCTAAAAGATGAGTAGACTGACATTTACATCAGAGGTCATTGTGGGCCATACCTTGACTTTAGTACGGACAACAGCATTTGGTAGCAAAAGGAATAAAAATTTTATAATCGTTATCGTATAATAATAATGCTATTATGAAACATGGTCTAATCATTCCAGTGTTGTATAAGAAGACCTGTTACTACTGGTACATTTAGAAGAAGTGGTTCTGTAAAGGAATGTAATAGACTTTGCAACGTATTGTGGGATTGGTAGTCACTAAATCAATTCACCAGGAAGACTTGGAGTAGCTCGGGAAGGAAGGAATTTGAAGGTTTCAAATTCCACCAAGACCCTACTGTTTTATTAAATATGTGATGTAACGCACTGTAATTGACACCGTTTGACCAAACCCAGGGAATTGCTGGGACTTGCGGCCCCGTGTCTACGTCCCTGCATGCACTGACAGACCCTCACCTCCTCCTTCTCGGCACTCTGCAGGTCCCTCCACTCCTCAGTCACGTGGCTGAAGTCCACCTTGTTCATGGGCACTTTGATGTCCCCGATGGCGTCGTGCTTGGAGAAGCGGTCAAAGTCGTACACGGTCATGACCAGCGTTTTCCCGCCAAGCTCAGTGTAAGGGACCTGTTTGGGAAAGAGAAGGACGAGTAAATATTGGACTACTGAACTGGATACAATGTAACACACACACACCGGCAGAACCTTCACATTCCTCTTTAAAGCTCACAAGCTAGCTAGCACCAGTATGTTAGGGTGAATTATATGCTTCGCGCTCAGCTGTCATAATTAGATGATTATATAAATCATAATTAGAGAAGTAGATGATTATGATTAGATGGGTAGATGATAACGATTCCATCTCTTCTTCTGCCAGGTCAACAAAAATGTGCATCTCGCTTCATCATTACAGTTCAATCAAAAATGACTGTAAAGACCATGAAAGAATATTTAAATGATAGCAAGCATTTTTAGACACGTCACATGCTTAAGGCAAACTATTTTTAAAATGCATTAACACATGTGTGTGAGAGCTCCTCCGCGATCTTCATCCTTTTCCATGACATCCCTACAAGTCCTTCAATGACAAATACTAATTCCTCAGTGTGGTGTTCACAAAGAGTGAGCAAGGTGTGCTAATGTGTATTCACCATGAAAGCTCTAAAGGGCTGAAGCATTAGGGGGTGAGTCAGAATGCAACCACTTAATTCCATATTTTCTCCTATAGAATTTATTTCCAAGGCAAAACCTACACGTTGTTTCGACAATGGCAGCGCCGTATTGGCAAGGAAAGTGATGGAGGCGTTTTTACCTAACGCAGTGTTTTTACCTAACGCCGTCATACAGATATTGTAGTTCTGACTCATCGAAGGAGCCATTTGGGACGACATGACAACCAAAGCTTTTCGTAGGCTTTCCTCACAATCCACAGTCTAACATTGAATATTGCCAGCTAAACTATCCTAAACATACTTGGCTGTTGAAGTCGCTGCTAGTTCAAAATAACACCGCAGCTGCAGGATGCCATTAAGCTGTGTCGGATGCACAATATTAGACTGCCCAGCGCGTGTTAATCGTCCAGCTGTTGTTTGTCAAAAAATTTTAATAGATAGACTCAATAGATCTAAACACATCTGAATAAAACTACCAGGAACACAAGTCTGACTGAAAGGGGGGAAAAAAACCATGGTGAAATGCTTCCGCTTGCCAGTTTGACCATACCTTGAAGATGAACTGCTCATTAAAGGTGGGGTTAAGGGTCTTCCTGTGGACCTTGGTCTCAAACTTCTTCTTCTTGTCGGGCAGCAGGTAGACCTTGACATACGGGTCCGAGGTGCCTCCCATGTCCATGGCGGGCAGCTCTGCCGCCTGAATTATCCCCACAACCAGCTATAGGTGGGAGAGGGTCAGCGAGACAGGATTTCAGCACCACATGCTAGTGGACAGTGACACCCCTCAATGAGCTAAAGGGGAGATGCGGTCAGGGAGACAGGATTTCAGCACCACATGCTAGTGGACAGTGACACCCATTCATGAGTGATATGTCGGAGAGGGTCAGGATTCCAGGACCACTCAGTGGCAACAGTGACATCTCACAATGAGCTGGTGGAGAAGGGTGGAGTCAGAGAGGCAGGATTTTAGGACCACATGCTGACTGACAGCGACACAAGGGGGGGGGGGGGGGCTCTCTTTCCCCCGACCCCCAGTTATCCTGAAGGAAAGGCGACCACGTTGTCATTCATAGTGAGGATACTCAATCCCTGAGCTTCAAATCAATTACCAGGGCACCAATCTGCTTTCTGGTGTGTCGAAAAAAACCATTACCATGGTGAAAAGGCGCTTTCCTGTGGTCTTAAAGTAGTACAGAAGACTTCCCACTTCTTAGAGTGGCGCGTTAGAGGAAATACATTAACAGATAATTCCAATTCTTGAGTGCTTCTATAATTGAGACCAGCTAATGTAAGAATTTAAATGACACAGGATTCTATAATAGTTTTTACTAACATGCTTTTAACACAGAAACATGCTGCTCTGTAAGGGACAGAATGCAGTGTCTTTTTATTCAGTTCCTCCGTTTTGTCCCTCAGCAGTTCGAAAACTCATGACACAAAGAAACTGGCTGGCCTTGGGGCACAATGAATCAAGAAACTTCAGCCATGGAGTTAAAAATCTGTTCGCCCCATCGATCCTTCGTTTGAGAACCATGGGGCCTTGATTGACCTGCCAATCAGAGCGGCCCCATTTTCCCCTCCTGGGTCCCTCAGTTGAGGAGTCAATCAACTTCCAATCAGCCACCTATCAGCCGGAAATTTGAGGTTTATCAAAGCCCTGGAAACGAGGCGATCTCCGGCCGCGACTGCGGACCGGACCGCAAACGGCTCCGCATCACCCTGGAGGGACACCTCGGGGTGGGGAAGAGTGTGGTATGGACCACATGATAGATGCAAGTGCCTAGCACAGACGCCGGCTGTCTGCTCACGCTAACCTTGATGGAGAACTAAAAGGACCTGCTGATGGAGGGAGATGGAGAGAGTGCATTAGAGTACATCCTTGTTAACGCCCTCGCTACGCTGCCCGCAGACCACAGGGCGTAAGGCAGGGTACACCTGATAGGACAACAGTCCGTGACAGGACAGGAGACAACTGGACAACAGACTCTCACACAAAGAGCCAATTCCGCAGTCGCCCATACTGCAGAACATCACTTTTTAAATATTATATGC
>JAOVYW010000001.1:2695251-2726457 GCA_025775045.1 Hiodon tergisus
CTCACTTTTGTCGACGGATCGCCTATGTTATTCTGTTTGTTAATCAGAGTTATCGGCCTTGCCAACCTCGCAGAAGGGGACCCATGTTTATTTCTGCCTGGCCACGAGAGTCGCATTGGAAAACTGGCGAACCTTTTTTTCAAACCAATGCTGAAAAAAAAAATTATTCATCATAAAAAGATACATGTTATGCATGAAACTTTTGGTCAGCGAAAATCAATCCCACAGACGCGCAAAATGTACGAAGTTTCAGATTTCTCTTTCATTTTTTGAAAGCGATGTAATGACCTTTCCGGCCGGGCTGCGGCATCGAACCCTTGTGGCCGGATGATCTTTGCGAATCTAACCCCTGAATCTGAGACGGTGCAATGGATCAGGAAAAGGAAAGGTTATACAGATGTAACGTTCGGGACATTGCTGACGCATGGCGGCTGATGCTGTGCTCCTTGCGTTCAACAGAACCAGCACCTCCACAAGGTCAAACCACAATAAGGACGTCAGTTCTATCAATGCATTTTCTCAGAACCACTATGTCCCACACGACAACAGCACGTTCTCAGACAAAAGCTTCCATTAGAATTACAAGTCTTTTTTTCCCCTTTTGGGTCCACTTCCAACTTATAAATGCCAGTCCTCACAAATGCTATATCTATTCTGCAGAAGAAGCCCACGGCAGCCTGCTTGTCCATCTGCTTATTAATGGATATTGAATACATAAAGTAGAACATGACAAACCCCTTGACGATTGGGAGGACATGGTTTTTTTGGGAAAGAAACATCTGTCACCTCGCCGTGGCCAAGGATGTTTTGCTGTTGTGGCCGGTGCGGTCGGTGGCTCGATGGAGGGAGCTCTGCCAGCTGCTTTTTTTAAAAACACAGCCCCAGGATGTTGCCACAACGTGACCGCAGCGTTGAGGGAACGTTTCGGCCGATTAAACCCTTGATGTGTTCCCGCCTTGCGGTCTCGAACCCTACTGGTTTTTTTTTTCCGCAGCGCAAATTTGAGGAGGGCCGTGGGAGGTGCGGGCACCTTCCGGCAAACACGAGGCACCCGTTTTGCCAAAACACTGCCGAGGGACGGGTTACGTAACTGCCGTCAGCCGCGAATGGTGCGAGAGAGGAGCTTCCGAGCAGCGATCCGCGGCGACACTGTTGCCGAGCGCTCATAGCAACCGCAGGTCATGCCACCTGGGATGCGGAGCAAAGCAACTTGGGAGAACAGGTGCTCCCTGCGTAAATATGTAAGCGTTGGCACGGAGAGAGGCGCCCAACGTTCAAAAGGTATTTTCTGATGCGAACGACACGGTAACTTTAAATGCACACTTTCGTAAGGCACTCCTGCGGTCTCGCGAATATAGAGCTCAACTTTTTACCACCGCTTGAAGTACATTAAGATAGATCTTACAAATGGCTCCAATGTCTTCATTCACCGCATACACTTTAGAATCAAAATTTATATTTAAAGGTGTGCAAAATAAAATATATATTGGTGTATAAATCACATGACTCCATGTGCCTTTTCATACATCGCGTCCCCACAATTGCCATGCACGTTGGGAGAGTGAAAGACAATGTTATGAAACAACAAAAAAGCCCTTATGAGATTTACTATAGAATTATTTTCCCCCTAGCATTGACTTTAATAAGAAAATCCTTTTTCTATTCTCCTCCCACCTTTAGCAACTTCAGCCAAAAATATAGAGAAATTACATTGACATTTAAAGGATGGGGGGGTGGAAAGGATGGAAAACCATGGGTTTATGGCTTTATCTGATGGTGTTGACCAGGGGGATTAGCATCCCTGGAATGCTCAGGGTCATCTGTCCCCAGTCCTAAACGTCGACTCCTTCCAATCGGAAACAGAACGCACCTCTTCCCTGACAATAACACGCTCTCGCCTACTGTAAATCAATCTCCCATCTGCCACCCACACTCCCTGACAAAGGGAAAGGAAGGCAAAAATGGGGGCCAAAACACAAAGCGAGCCGGGAAAGCAATGCCGTTCTGGGGGGGGGGTCAATAACACAGGATCCTCCACATTCCACCCCCCCAATAAATCACTTTTCTCCCCCCCCATTATGGCACACAGGAGATAAAGCCAACACTTACCTGAGACTGGACTGGCTGCTGTCTTCCTGAGTTCAGTGTCGAGAGCGGCTTGCCGTTTTCGGGGGGAAGATCATCTGGAAAAACATAAATCTTCAACAAACAAAAAAAAAGGAAAAGGGTAAATAAATTTTAAAAAATAGGCGGTTTCTCCTGAGAGCGAGACGGATGGATAGAGTCACTTCAGATGCTGTTGCTTCGATCGTGCGTCCAGCCTTGAGGGAGACTTGTGCATGGCAATGTATTATCCCTGGGTTAAAAAAAAGACAGTGAATATCTCTTAGCGCCGTGCGCCGGGTGAGTGAGAGAGAGAGGGGGGGGAGAGAGAGGAGAGAGAGAGAGAGAGAGAGAGAGAGAGAGGTGGGGGGGGAGAGAGAGGAGAGAGAGAGAGAGAAGAGAGAGAGAGAGAGGAGGGGGGAGAGAGAGGAGAGAGAGAGAGAGAGGAGAGAGAGAGAGGGAGGAGGAGCAGAGAACAAGAGAAGTGAGAGACTCGGGACTGTTTAAGAGAGCGTCGTCACACGCCGGTTTCTTCGGAATCCTAGTGAGATGGGGCCTGCATCACCGAGAACTCGACTCTGATTGGTCGGTGCAGGGGAGATGCCTAGAATATGGAATTCAGGAGCAGGTAAACTAGGATGACCCATTCGTCTTGAATAAGGATCTCTTCCTGAGCCTAGGAGAGGGCGGGGGGGGGGGGGGCAGGAATGACAATCAAGGACATCAAATGAGCCCTTCTGTTTTATAGGATGCGTGTGAGAAGGGTGTGGAATGGTGGCGAGGGCTGGAGGTGTGCATAGCAACGCTGGCCCACCCCTGCGCGCACACACACACGCAAACACACCCATGCACGCACACACACACACACACCCACGCACGCGCACACACACACACACACACACTCATACACACACACTCATGCACTCACACACACACACTCAAACACACACATGCACGCACACACACACACACACACACCCACGCACGCACACACACACACACACACACACACTCACGCACGCACACGCACACACACAGATCTGGAGAGGTCTGGCTGGGGCTCACCGGGGTAGGCTGGGACACGATTTTCCCCAGAGAGGGTGGGCATTCTCCATCAATAACACAAAGCAGACACACAGACACCGGCCCAAGGCTCAAGGGCAACAGCTGACAGGATGAATAAAAAACAGCTTCTGGACCTTGGCGATTTCCATTCGCTGTTAATTACATTTAAAATATTCTGCATAAGAAATTGAACATCCTAGTGGTTTATTAGGTCCCATCCGTCTAATACAACACTGCTCATTCAGTTCTGACACACCCGTTCTTATCTTCTAAATATCCGTGTGTATGTCACACTACCTTGATGTTTGATTATGCATATTAAACTATGGATACATATATATCATAATACATCAACTTTCTATTAAAACAATACATTTATCAATCAACGGAGACAGATAAATATAAACAATGAGGGAAACCTTTATCATCTAAGATTCGCATCGGTCATAGCAGTGGTACGGAAAGTGGGTAAACTGGTCTGTCAGTAGTGGGGGGCGCGGATTGTCCTTGCGCGTTATTTTCCCCCACCTGTCTTTGCATTGATACAGTCCTCCCGATCTGCGGTCAGTGTTCACGCAATACATTGAATGTGATGATTGCTCAGATAAAGGTAAATATTTCGTATATGCCGTTTACGTGTTCCGTAAAAGAGAACTCTACGCTAATATCCTTGTGTAATTGCAAATCTGATATAAAGTGGTAGGGGTTCTGGTTAAATTGGATTTAAGCGAAGTATATTATTATTTTACAACTACTATTCGTTTTAAAGAGCGTCGAACATGCTTCCATTCGGTCTACCAACATGGTAGCTTGGTTTTATGCAGTTTAGGTATCACATTCACGCAACATTTCCATCAACCTGGTCCAGATCAAATGGTCATGCGTGAAACGCGAAGATGCGCGTTGCGCACGTACGCCAGTTTAGTCGTCTTTAATTCTTTCAGAGATTATTTAAATAATTCTACTCTACAATGGGATAGATTATAATTTTCGATGTTCCCGGGTTCTTAAAAATCTCTTCTACTGCCAAATCTTTTATTTATTTTATTTTGACCGTTTATTTATTATTTATTGTCTGGCGCCCTTGTCCATGGTTTAAAGTGCAGAAAAACACACACATATAGTATATATAATTCCAAAATTGGAAGTACAGTTTAACTACTGTAAAATGTAACTAAACTTGTGGCGAGTCTTTAAAAGAGTGAACCAAAAGACTGCGTGTTAAGTGCTCATAGAATAAATATAACGATCAAAACTCGAGAAAGACAAGCCTCTGCCTAGCAACTGCCGTGTCTTCCAATAACTATGCATAACAGTGTTCTTGCCCTGTTTACCTTACGCGATTCGGAATATTCATCGGCCAGACGCTTCTTAAAGCTTCTTAAAGTAAGTGCTTTATGCCTATATAGTTTAATGTATCTGACATAAAGCAACAGAGCCGGTCCTGACCTCCCTTTGGCCCTAAGTAAAATTCTGCTAAGTGGCCTACCTAACCCGTGAGCCATTTAAACCATTTGCCAGGGCGAGGCAGGGCCCTTACGTAATTTACAGGGCCCTACGCAACTTGCGCTGTGAGCGTATAGGTCCGCCCGGCTCTCTAAAGCAAGTTTGTTCTTGTGAAGGGCTTCTTATTCGCCATATTAAAGGTTGTGTATTGACGAACGTTATATCCACTGCATACATTAAGACATACTCACAGCAAGTTACCTACGTACTCCGAGTAACAGCCTACTCTTAAAAAAGCGGTCACACAACACAACAATGTGATTCTGATTTTTCTTATTCGGAATACAGGAAAAACTGAAAAAAGTGCCATAATACTGTGTTTTCCAGGGCACCCCTAGCCAACGTAAAGAAGCACATCTGGCAGTTATTAGCTTTGGCAAGAAATGTTTCGGCAAACCCAAACATCTCCTAATCCTGAACTTCACAGGGGCATTCTGCGGAGTTCTTATGGAACAAGCAATTTGAATTGAGCCAGGATGGAATGGCCTAGATATTTTTGATTACACCTTATTTCTGCATTTTACATATATATTGAAAATATAATTGGGATCCTCTATTCCATTTACCTTGCACCTTTCGGGAGATAATATTGACAATCTTTAGCAAGAAACCAAACTATTTCATGAAAATATGAGGTGAATGATATGAGGCGGAATGACATTTTGACAGTGTTGTCATTTGCCTGCCCTCTGAAAGAGGCCATTTGTCTTCCGCCTCACTTTGTCCATTAGACAGTGTGGCAGAGCTCGTTGTGAACGGGGCCACTATGGACAGTGAGTACGATCAGTTATTTCAGCTAGAGACAAGCTAATTGTTTCTCTTGATTGCAAATGTGCCTCATGTGCATCTGCGAAGGGACCAGGGTTCGAATCCCAGTCAGGGAGAAGTGGTGTGTGACGACAATTGTCAAAAATCAGCATCTTACCATTTCAGCTGCATTTCTAATGCAGTTCAAGGCCCTAAAGCAAACCACCAATCAAACGTTATTAAGGGTAATACTGTCCATTCAAAGACACAATGTGGGTTTGATAAAACAATTAGCTGACCACATCATGACGCTGCAGCACTCCCAAAGCAATTGTGTCTCGAATTTGGCAAACAGGCATCTCGCAAGCATCACAACTTTGAGTAAACCGCTGAACTCTGTGCATGGCAGGTTCTGCTGGTTTTCCTTTTGCGCTGATGCTGGGATGAAGACTGCCACGCACCTTAACAAAACTCGCAGCGTTCATCCCTTCCGACTGGCTTGAGAAACCTACAAGCGCCCGGTTTAGCGCCATCTCTCCCTGCCTCCACTCAAACTAAAAATAGCTCGGTATAGTACGCACGGCATGGCGCTTTCTTCATTCTATCGTGCCCAGTTTCAAAAGCCTCCAGCAGGAATTCAGTCTTTCAGGCACTGAATGTAATTTTCTGAGCAGGATTATTCTGTGTAGTCCATGGGCTCTATCTTGGAACACTGCTTTCTCAATTTGGCTCCACTATGTTAAGACGGGAGCCCTATTTAAGATTGTGAGTTCTTTCCATCATTGGATTTGGCTGAATTACCTGCACAAAGATGTTCTATTGTCACACAGAGGAGCTACTGTACGATCATGTTGCACCATGCTGAATTCAAGGTGTTAATTTTCTCTTTCAAGGCATGAAATGGTCTTGGGTCTCTGTATATATAAGACCTCCCGATCCCCATCTATCCCCAGATATTACTTCCCTCATAAGCGGCAGGCATTTTTAATGCCCCTAGTGTCAAAAAAACTTATTCTGGTGGTAGAACCGTCTCTTACAGAGCGCCTATGGAAAGGTTTACCAAACTTTGTCCAGACATCCGGCTCAATCTTAATATTTGAAACCAGATTTTAAAAAAGGTCGGTGCACGTCTCCTTGCTGTCACTTCTCTATCAATAGGCCCACCCTTGTTGGTCTGGCCATGCTCTTAGCCACTCCGATCACTCCGATCACCTTCACGGCTCTACCACCTTCCCTTGCATCTCACCACTTTTTCTGCTTTTGTATGCTGCCACAGTTTATTCCCGCGGAGGCTACATAATGTCGTACAACGCTAAACGCAACGAGTTCATTTACTCAACCTCCCCTTGATGTTCTTCTAACTATATTTAGTTTGACATAAGCCCTTTTCCCTCCCCTCTCCCTGGCATTGGAGAGATAAGATATGGCCAATCCAAAGAAGGGGTATCATCTCCAGTGTAGTCCTGGCAACAAGAACCAATAACAAACGGCCAATAGTGTCCTGTTGGCTGTCCCTCCAACCTTCCACAAAGTACTGAAGCTGCTGAGATATCTACTCAGCTCCTCACTAGCCAGCTGCTCTTATCGATAGGATTTCTATGTTTTTTCTCTGGAAAATGAAATCTGTCCAGCGCTTTGCGACAAAGTCTGTTTGTAAAAAATGCGCTAGGAAAATTTTTACTTTTAATGATTAATTGAGTCCGTAACAGCGGCACCACAACCCAGGCTCACGTCCCCGTGACATGCGGTATCCCGGCGGCTACGGGCGGGATTGAGTTCTGCAGGGTCACTCCGACCCTGAGCCGCGGTTTGCCAAAGACCAGCTGTGTGTTCCGCCAGGCCCTTCAGAAAGCGCTATGTGCTGCTTCGCTCTGCCAGCTGGTCTGACATTCCCATTCTGTCCCACGCCGCTCTGTCCCACGCGGCGTTGCCTCAGTGCACCCTTAAACGTTATGAAAATGTTAGGTGTTAGCTGGGGAGCAGGTGCAAAGCAAGAACTTATATTACTTTCAGCAATAAACTAAAATAAAAAATATCTATACTTTCTGATTTGGGGTGGAAAAAATCATTTGATTTCAATTGCTGTCATTTTAAATATAGAGGAACACATCCAATTTTAATTCATAGATTTTGGGATAGTGATATTTTTCCTTAACATGTAACAGCAGGGGAAATACAAGGTGCCCCTACAGAGTGTTCCCAAACCGTTGTGTGTGTGTGTGTGTGTGTGTGTGTATGTGTGTGTGTACACAGGCCTGTACCAGGAATCAAACCTAGCATGGCCGCACTGCTGATCAGCTTGACCGAGAGGTCTTGACATCTTAACAGTAGCTGTATGTCCTTGTATTGCGGCTGATCGTGATTAGCTTGTCTTTGGGATTCTGATTTGCAAGACCCGACAGCATAGAGGGGCTGTCGTACTGTGACAAAATGACTTCAGACATTCATCCTATGAAAGCAAAGCGTGTTCCTGTCACGTGACCCCGGTAATGCATGCAGCAACCAGCATATTAAAGTGACAAAATTAATCACGCTGCAGAAAACAATAATCACAGCCTAATAAAGTAGTAAATGAATTCCCGTGGCCATCTGCGCTTTGAGATTGCCGTTTGGCCAAAAAGGTAATGAGAATATTCAGGCCTGTTTTTCCATGTAATCATCTGGACTCAATCAAAGCTGAAAATGTCTGAGGTGGTTTTCTAATCATTTCTCTCATTTTATCACTTTCAGTCGGTATATTTGACTCAAAATATGGGATGTGGCGCTTTCAATGAACAGTAATTGCGGGGTATATATATACGCACAAACCCAGTGACTCCTGAGCTGAAACGCACATCTCTTAACAAAGCAGTTTTGGCCTCCGCAGTATCATCTCAAAATCTGGCCGCGAGTCTTAACTGCCCCCTTAAACGGCTTTCCGTCCAGCCACACCTTTTTTCAAAGATAAAGACAGGAGTTTATAAAAGGATTACTGGGGAAATAAAGCGGCAACGATTACAGCGCCTTTGAGATTGCTCCAACTTTCTCGCCAGAGAAGTGACCGGAAAACCCCTGCAAGGTATCTCTACGATGGTACTGTGATTGGAGAACGCTCGTGCCTGAGAGGGGAATTGGGAATTCGGGAATACCAGGCAGGCCCTCCAATTACGAAACCACACTCCCGATTAGAGCTTCTGATGTCCAGCCCTTGTAAGATCCACCCTCTTTTTGGTTGAAGTGTCGCAGATGTCCTTGAGTGCGTGCGCGTTGTGTTTGTGGTGCACAGAAGGCCGTGAATAGGCAAAAAAATCACAATCTGGAACTGGAGATTGTGGAATACACCGTCTTCGCATCTCTCTTTGCGTTGCTTACAGATCTGCTACTGTTGCTCACTGTCCCCTCGAAAGGAGCTGTCAAGCCACAGCGACAGATGATGTACCAAACTTCTCCACTTTGTCATCTGAGCTTCACTTCCTTCCCTGCAGGCCAGAAATCACAGCGGTTCTGCCCTGTGCACAGGAGGGCTGATGGGTAATGTTCAGCCAGCTGAAGGCCACCAGGCCAACCCGGCCGTGTCCAGCACGGAAAGGCCGCTGGCTGAGAACGACGCAGGTGAGACGGACACATTATTTTCCCTTGAGGAAAATAAAGAGCAGGTCGATAGAAAGACTCATCACGAGAGCCGCCTGTTGTACGTCATGCGTTACCCATTTGAGGTTTCCCCCCCCCCCCATCAAAGCCTCTCTTTGCAAACCCACAGCATGTTCCCACCCCCCTGTTCTTTGCTCTAGGTTCCTGCCAGGGAAGCAATAATCACAACCCACAAATGGATTCATTAATGGATGCACCCTTTCCCCTTTTCCCCCTCCACCCCCTCCCAATGTGCTAGAAGTGATTTAAGCCCCCGGAATTCACAAAGTATTAATCCGCTGCAATCGCTCTGGCTTTCCTATTTAATAATATAAAATAATCGTGTGTTTCCAGGCAGACCTGACAGATCCAAATTACAATATTGCGTTCTGTCAAAGAGGGGTTCGGGCCGTGTTCAGTTGCACGCGACGTGTTCACGTGCATTTCCCGCCTGAACGATTTCTTATTGGTAAGATTGATAAGGCCACGTCCCGAGGAAGTCCAGTCGTCGCACTGACGGTTAGACGCATTCAATCCCGTGCTCCTGCTTGTCGCTCACCAAACAACTTCATTTTGGTTTAAAACGTGTACTCGCACTCGCAGCCGCCAAGGAGAACCCAGGGACTCGACTCGTCACTCTGTTTGAAATATAAGAATAAAAAAATATTTTAAAACGTGAGCAGGAATTTCACGGCCGCTGACAGTCAGAATTACCAAGGAATGTTAAGTGTAAAAGATATTAATTACGGAATAACTCACGGTTAGGAAGGCAGATGGCAGGTGCATCCTGTGAAGATAACAAGCGCTAATGAAATCGCATGTTTAGGCGAAGGCGGCCGTCTAGCTAGAAATTGTGCGTTCAGGTGCCACCCCAGAGTCATCCAACGCTAATGCCTACCTGAACGCCACCCTAATCTTACCTCCTTTCACTCCAGCATGTGGCTGACGAATGCGCTCATCCTGAAGAACCGCTATTACAATCACATTCTGTTTTGACACCCGGCCTCTGGCTCGTAACGATTTCCTCAGGCGCGGTGCGCGGCCCTTTCAGGCGCCCGCTGAGGGGCTCAGGTTTGAAATGCATGGCAATCACCAAGGTCACCTTTCCCAAAATGACGTGTTAATATTCCTCCTCTGATGCACGTCCCCTGCTCCGCGTTTAACCGTGCAAAGCTTTACTCAGTAGTCAAATCAAGGGTCTCCTGGCGTGCATCAATCATCCCGCGCTGAAATCGATTAGGCTCTTGCCACTAGTCTTGCAGTTGAACCTTCCTCATCTGTGCAATCCATTCCCTCAGAGAGTGGCTGTCATACTGATCGTGGTGTCGTACTGACGCGACCCCTGTGGTTCGTGTAGCACGGAAAATTTTAAACATAGTTAACGTTCTGTTGCTTAAAAACGTGTTTAAACCTAACCATTTGATTAACTTGAAGTTTAGTATAATGTACAATTTCATTTTTGTATTGCTTTGATGGCTCGTTTTGGTTCACAGGCCAAGAGGGCCTGGCCTTATATAACATTGGAATTATGTGTCCACTGGAATTGTGTGGAACTGTGGTGTCTGATCAATGCCTGGGATCCAAGCAACCAGATAACCCGATATATCTGCAGATATATCTTCATCTTAAGCCTAGTTCTACATGCCAAGCACAGACTGAATACATTCTCATATCTTCTCAACCAGGCCTCCACTGGTGTTTATCTCTGCACAGAGCTCAGGAATGCCTCCATTCCCACCAAATTGTGATCTTCTCCATGAAGGCTACAGAATTGATGCTCTTTGAACCATGGAGGATGTTTCTGAATCCTCATGTTTTGCAATACCTTTTTAGACGCCGGCAGGACACGTAAACCGCTCCATCCCGAACAATGACTCGTGAAATTACACCTGCCATGCCTCACGTAGAATAGATGGCTTTTTTTTAGGTATCTTGGAGGCTTCTGCCTCAGACTGGCGTAGTTGCAGACTTTTGCCCCGTGTTTATCTAATCCGACCAGACTAGCAGGAAATAAATACTTGATGACAATGATTCATTTGTTAATAGATCTATAAATTGGCATCTACTGTAATTTCCCACAGAGAGTTGTGTTCATTAAACAATGTTCAACAGCGGAACCCTCAGCATGGTCGATACGCGCAATATCAGTTTTGGCTCTAGGCCTAAGATCATAATGATGGGTTCAATGCACTGATCTCACAGTGTGCAGACACAGGTCGCAGGGCGCTCTACGGTTTTTCACCACTCACAGAGCAGTCTCGAGGCCCACAGCGAGGAGCATCGAAGGCCCACAGCGAGGAGCGTCAAGACCCACAGCAAGCAGCGTCGAAGGCTCACAGCGAGGAGCGTCAAGACCCACAGCGAGGAGCGTCGAAGGCCCACAGCGAGGAGCATCGAAGGCCCACAGCGAGGAGCGTCAAGACCCACAGCGAGCCGCGTCGAAGGCCCACAGCGAGCAGCGTCGAAGGCCCACAGCGAGGAGCGTCGAAGGCCCACAGCGAGGAGCGTCGAAGGCCCACAGCGAGGAGCGTCGAAGGCCCACAGCAAGGAGCGTCAAGACCCACAGCGAGCAGCGTCGAAGGCCCACAGCGAGGAGCGTCAAGACCCACAGCGAGGAGCATCGAAGGCCCACAGCAAGGAGCGTCAAGACCCACAGCGAGGAGCGTCAAGACCCACAGCGAGCAGAGCGCTCGCTGGGCACTGGAAGCTCTTCTGCAGTACACACAGTATGCAACAGGGCTGCCCCGGCACCTTCACCTGAGGCTGTAAACTGTCTCTAGAGTTAGAGCCCATAAAAACCTTCTGAGGCTCTTTACTATAAGGCAAACGGCATAACGAGATCCCCTCGCCACCGAATATGATCTCGGAGCACTTTAAAGAGCTTGTAATAATGAAACCGATTTGCTGAAACACTTGTTCCTATGGCATGTCTGCCACTCATACTGCTTTAATGAGGATTTTGGCAGTGGAGAGCTGAGTTGTGTATGTTACATCTCTATAAATTTGATTAAAGCATTACTGCTTGCTGTGGACCACCTAGGATCGTGAAAACTCCTGAGCACAGACATTAGGCAAAATGAAAGAGTTTGACTGCATTGCCTGATCGGGTTAGAATTGGCATCACTGGGTCACAGTTTCACAGTGAGTGTCAGTGGGTTTCGAGCCTGCTCGTCTCACAAGCTGTTGTACTCTGGGCTTCCCCTACCCTGCTCAACATCAAATCCAGCAGTGGAATAAAGAATGCCATGGGTTGGCTAAATTGCGTGCTGTTTGTGGGACGCTATAAAGTTATAATACTGACTATACAGTCAGCCAGTCAGTCTTCACAGTTCAGGTCTTATTCCTGCACCGCGGCCATCTAATGGTTTTACTCCTTGCCCCCCTTGGGCGACTCTAATTTTAGCAGTATGCATTATCCCCATTGTGACTTTGGCGCCGTTCTATAGTTAGAGAAATCACGTGGGTTAATGGTAAATGAAGTCACTCGTCTGCACGCATGGCTGCAAAGCACGGCCGTTATCCAGTTTTGTCCTTAAACCAGCGGTTCCAATGTTTGCTACGTTTTTTCTGTGTGATTTGGTTTTTAATGTTTCATTGTGGAGAATCTATGCAGGTGTATCTTTGTGTTATTTCTGCCAGGCCTGTTTCTACGATGCCCGTTATCTCAGTTAAACATGCTCTAGCACTTCGCATCCCTGTGGGTCAAGTGCTATCTTACAAATAGCGCAAGCGCCGAATTGTACGCGCACGCTCCTTTGTCACTCTGTGCACATGCAGATGCACGCATACGCATTTGTAAATGGATGAATACACTTACGTCCAAACACACACGCGTGCACACACACACTTGCACACTTTCAATTGCATACAAACGCACCCACACACACATATATATACACACAAACTGGCCAAACAAGACATACATGCATACACACACACCTACAAACAGACCGACTCGAACTTGCTCACCACACAAACACACTGGAAGACGCCATTTTAACCCTCAGGGAGGGTTTAACAACTCCTTCCATCACAGATGTGGGTCACTGAGAGCCCAACGGCGGCAGCGTGGTTCCGGCTTCCTCTGTGATCCGAGCAGGAGCGGGCCATCTCCCTGCGACACCATTGGTCGACTTCCTCTGTGATCATTTCCCATTTCTCTCGAGTTTCACAGTACTCCCCTGCACCATCATCTATTTAGTTAGCTATTTGCGTGTACACATTTCCTTAGAGACCCTTAAAGAATATTTGAATGCTGTCTTTTTTCTTCTTTTTTCTTCCAGATTTCACAAAATTAATTCATTTCTGTAAGATTTTACCTTCTGTTTGAAGAGCTGAAATTCTCCTTAACAAGCATCAGTCCCAGCTTATTTGAGAGAAGTAAAGTGGAAATGTTTAATTATTATTATAAAGTAATTGTTTTATCACTGTGATAACTGACAACATCTCATTTTCAGAAAAGGTTTTGACAAATAATTTTACTTATTATGTAGAACAAAAGAAGTTTAATCTTCACTTCAATGCACTCAATTAAATACTTTTTTTTTTAAAGAAAACAGATATTGTCATACATGGCTTTCATGAAAAGACTGAATGTCAGCTCTATAATTTAAATTTTTCATAATTCAGAAGGTTATCAAGAACATGATCACCCTTCTACCATTAGACATATGAAACTGCCTCTCTTAAATAATACTACCAGATAGTCCGACCTTGAGTGCTAAATGAGAACAAAGGGATATTGTGTTCACTTTCACTTCCATTCAAAACTCTCATCACCCAGGCCGCAGCTGTAGCAGTCAGCCGCATTGAAATTAGCTTACAGGGAATGTGACCAAAAGTCCAAGCACAATGCTTATTTTTCGAAATTTGATACCTGTACGCCATTCTGCCGAGCTGTTGAGCAGCTAAAAATCGATGCATTATTCAGGAAATGGTACCTATCACATCACGCCACTGATTTATAAATAACCTCTGTCGTGAGCTGCAGCGTTACCTGTGGAATTCAATGGTAGGAACAGCCAGCTTTCAAACAAACAACTAGCATGGTGGCTAATTGGCAGGAACTTGGGGTAAAGCCAGGCTGTTTGAGTGCAGGGTAATGCAGTTTGAGTGTGTATGACAAATGACATGCCAAATGTGTTCTTTGGGACTTACCTTGGCTGTCCTGTATAAGGGAGCACATGTTTGAAGAGGATGGCTTCATTATCCCCCTTACGTCCGGTGGGCGTTTGGAGGAGGTAGAACTACAAATCGGTTTTTAGTTAGTCTGTCTGTGGTTTGAAAAAAATATTCAATGAAAATTTGTAATTTTTTTTGCTACTTACCTAGTCCAGTGTGCTTTGTTTGGCTGGGTGGATTTTGAATGGTGGGCGAGGGTGGTTTTGAAATATTTATGGGAGGAAACTGGCCAATCCAGTCTTCTTTTAATAATACCTATCACACAATTAAAGCAAGGCAAATAATTAGGATAGGAAGCACATTTGGTTGTAACTGTTACACAGCACAGGGCGTAAATGTCTGCTGATTTTTTGACTGTATCAATTTTGCACCTCCTGGATGAGTTTCTGGTTGGGTTAGAACATGTGTGGCTTCCTGTGGTGGACAACTGTCAGGGGGTGAGAGAACAGGCCGTCATGTGGGCTGGATGGGGCGATTAGCACGCTGGGCAATTAGCAGTTTTGATGAGCACCACCTGTCTGCATCGGCCACTTTGTTTCACATGCGTGCGTGTTTCTGCACGCCATCAGCTGCCAGGGAAGGTTCTGCTGCTCTCATCAATCCAGACAAAGGGAGTGAGAGAGTGAGAGAGAGAGAGAGAGAGAGAGAGAGAGAGAGAGAATAGGGATGAGGCATGCAGCATGGAAATCCAGGTGGAGAGGAGAATAAAAAGAGTAAATGACTGACCTGAACTGAAAAACCAATCGAGCGATCAACCACGCAAACTAACAAACCCTCCTACCAACCAACCATCCAATCAACCGACCAACCATCCAATGAACCAACCCACCATCCAATCAACCGACCAACCAACCATCCATCCAATCAACCGACCTACCATCCAATCAACCAACCTCCCATCCAATCAACCGACCAACCATCCAATGAACCAACCCACCACCCATCAACCGACCAACCAACCATCCATCCAATCAACCGACCTACCATCCAATCAACCGACCAACCATACAATCAACCGACCAACCATACAATCAACCGACCAACCAACTATCCAATAAATCGACCCACCATCCAATCAACCGACCCACCGACCCACCATCCAATCAACCATCAAATCAACCGACCAACCATCCAATGAACCAACCCACCATCCAATCAACCGACCAACCAACCATCCATCCAATCAACTATCCAACCATCCAATCAACCGACCTACCATCCAAATATAAACCGACCCACCATCCAATCAACCAACCTACCATCCAATGAACTGCCCTACCATCCAATGAACCGACCCACCATCCAATAAACTGTCCATCCATCCGACCCACCATCCAATCAACCAACCCACCATCCAATCTATGTGCAGTTGAGTTATCCTGCTCTAATTTCTCACAAACATATTTTCTGGTCTACCAACTATCTATTTTTTAAATATTTTTGTCATGTTTTTCAATTTTGACAGTACACCTACATACCTTAGCTCACTGACAGGTCACACCATTAGGCCAAGGAAAGAGCAGTGCTACATATCAGTACACTGAACAAAGTACACTGGCCAACTATTTAAACATTTGTATGAATTCTTACTAGAAATTCATTAATTCAGCTTTGTGTGTGTGTGTGTGTGTGTGTCCTTGCAACTGAGTGTCGTGTGTTGAAATTCAAAAAAGTTAGTCTATTCTTTTTGATGAAAATACATTAATTCAT
Source organism: Hiodon tergisus (assembly GCA_025775045.1). Classification (NCBI taxonomy): domain Eukaryota; kingdom Metazoa; phylum Chordata; class Actinopteri; order Hiodontiformes; family Hiodontidae; genus Hiodon; species Hiodon tergisus. The sequence continues at coordinate 2,711,173 of JAOVYW010000001.1, forward strand.
TACCACCCGCCATCTTGACAGTCATTAGTAGTTTTTGTGTGTGTGTATTTCCCATTAACACTGCTGCTGATTACAAGGCTTTTAGTGCAGACAGCTCCAGTTTATAAATGATACTAACCAGGGAGACACTACATGCTTATTTTCTTCATTATTACACAGACAGCTCCATAAACGGATGTGGTCAGACTTAGGCTTCACTGATGCCTGTTTGTGTGAAGTAGATTTCCAGTCTTAAGCAAAGCACCAAAATCAACTAAGTAAGCACCATCATTTATAACAATGAATCCCCCCTTATTTTGCACTTAACACTTTTCAGTACACCCAGTTACCCTTTGTCCAAATGTAATTCCAACAAACTTCAGACTTTTAATTAGTTCCATGTTATGTAACACTTCCCTGTCACTGAATATCAGCATTACAACAAACAGTTTGAAAACAACGTGGGCGCTACTTTTTAACTTCGGTAACTGTTTCTAAAATGTATTTTTTTTAAATGCACAGGGGAAAGCTAGGAAATAAATCATTTTAAAAATGTCCAGGTCGCCTCAGTTAAATTACTTACCAAGCCATTTGTGACGGGTGGAAGCTGGTCCCTTTGATGGAAGTTCTGTGGAAACTTGATTTGTTTTTCTGTCCATGAGAGTCAAGGGCTAATGAACAAAGCTAGTGTGGGGGGAGGTGAATTAACTGGAGAAAGAGCCACAGCCCCAATTCAATGGTAAATGTCCATGAGACTCCAGTTACTCGGCAGGTCAGTTTTTGAGTAATGGTGTTGTCGTTTCATTTCCCTCTTTGTCGCATTAATGGTCCATATAAAGCCCATGTAAAAAGAGCGGTCAATAACAACTGCCTGCCCAGGACTGTGTTCCGTGCATTGAAATATCGACAGTTGGCTGCGATGTGTCGGTTCCGCTGCTGGCCGAGCGTGTGAAAACGTCACTCAGCATGGGGAGACTGAAGACCCACCGCAAGGCGGTTAAACGGAAGCTGGCAAAGTTTCCCGTGATCGCCTGGCGACCGCCGGCCACGCGGTCAAGTCAAAATCCAACATTTCCCGGAATATAATGCCGCCGCCTCGTTTCAATTAAGCTGTGCCAACTCGTGCGAATCGATAAGTGGCTGTTATAAAATTAGCCACTAATAAGCCGTTTGTTTTTCCGAAAGGAGAGCGCCTGAAGACTGGGCCCTGTGGGCTGAAGAGCGGCCATCACAGCACCGTGGCCAAACCGTTTTGTCACTTCTGACCGAAGCGTTTCAGTCCGGGAGGGGGGTGGCATTGCTGTGAGCCTCCGGGTTCGAAACAAACACATTTTTGTAATTAGCTTTTTATTTCCTGCCTTTTTCCCCCCAATTCAGATGGAGTCAGCCAGGCACTAACACCCAGGGGGGTTCCGTCAGCCCATTATATTTGGTTGTGTGGGATTCTAATAGCTGCCTGATAGGACTTCTGGGCCTTTTCCGGAGTCAGATCTCATGGAGACACAGGGCAAGATAAAGGCAGGGGCGAGGGTCAGGAGAGCCCAAGCCGGGTTGGTCCCCCGGTGGTCCCCTGGGGTTGCCATGGCGACCGTCACTCCCTGTGACCCTCGTCCTTTTCCTGCCTGATCCGCAGAGACAGGAGTTCACAAGAGCTTAGATGCCTTCACCCCACCCTCTTATCTTCCTATATTCTCTACTGAATCAAATCTTTATTCCCAAAGACAAACACTGCCCTTTTCCAGTGCGGAAAAGAAAATAATAAAATAATAAAAAACTTTTTTGTTTCATTTTTAAAACAAATTATCAGGAACAACGATACTGCTGATGACACTTGCCTATGGCCCTTTCATGTTACAGCTCTTATGAGTGAAATAATACCCCTCACAATATAAAATGTGAGATGCAATTTTAGATTTGAATGTCCTCAATTGTGTGTTTAAATAAACATTGTAAAATATTGCCGTCTTTATTTATTACACATCCACTTGTGTCAGTTACTGTGACTATCATTTTTTTGTGCCCGTGCCAGCAACTTGGACTTGAATGATGACTCACGTAAATAGGCTTTGTGGTTTTTTTGTCCAGACTTAATTTATATTTATAAGGGCAATCAAAGAATGAAATGTGAAATTTTGGCTGTGTAAGACTTGGTGTGAAAGCTATGAATTCTGGGCCTTCAACCCACCCTTGAGGTGAGATAAGACAATCGTCCCTCAAAGGCTGCCAGCGGCCGCGTTTCTTGCACAATGCGGAGAAATCAAGCAGGACGGTCCCACTGGCTGCCGCTTTTCACACGGGGTGGCTGGGGACCGTAGTTAGAATGCTCCTTCATCGAGCCTGCTCCCATTCGAGCGGAGACAAAAGGACAAAGTCCTCAAAGGGTTGGCAAAAAAAAAAACGTGAGACCAACCGGGCGGAGAAACGTGCCAGAGGTTTAATTGTTTTTCCGAATACACAGAGCCCTGTTACATGAGTGCCAGGGTGTTTCAAACATGACTCCCTGATATGTGGTGAAGGGCAGAACAGATGCATTGTGGGGGAAACTTCCAAGGCTCAGCCTGATGAGCTGGAGCCAAAGCTTCCATGACGAGTCTACAGAAACCAACCGCATCCACCCAGGTCTTGCAGAGCCGTCCCGAGGCTAAATGTGATCACGGCGGTAAGCATATATTAGCACAAATATGCTAGCTAAAGACTACTTTCAGTGTCGTTCAGGCTACTCTGTGCTACGTGACTGAAGTAATGATGTGGCACGGTCGGATCTGCTGACTGGTGGCTGCCCCAGCTGCCTCAATGGGCATGCCAGGAGAGAGTCCGGGAGAGATCTGCTGTACGATGGACGAACAAAAAAGATCATTCTTCAGGTTCTAGGTCTTCTAAAAACCGAGGTACAGGTTACAGTGTTCATCCCGAGCACAATTTTCAACCCAAATGCGGCTAGTTAAAAAAAGAAAAATCATTGTATCATTGTTTGGGACTGGGGCTTAGCAGGGAGGCATAAAATTACTGGTGCTACAGGTGCTTTTCGGATAAAGAAACACGTGTCTGGTATCCACACAGCGACGGGTGGTGCCAGACTGATTACTTGATTTGCTCCATATAGATTAAGCTGCATAACTAAATAAGTAGGTGTGGCGGCTAACCAAGACTATGTTGTTCCTGGGTTTTTTCTCAATAGCCGCCACTGATCAAAGCTAAAACATTCAACTGTAGAACGTAGAGCACGTTAAGTTTGATCGGACTGGAAGAACGCTTTGAAAGGGGCTGTCACCGGCACTGACTGAATGGATTAGTTCAGCTTTCGTTTTTCACAGATTGGCCACATACCACCGTGACAATGCGTTTTCTCATCCCACCCAGGCATCCATGAGAGTGCATTCAGATCTTATCCCCCCCGTTCAGCACCTCTGCCATCTCCTCCGGAGCCTCCATCTTCTCAAACCCACTGACTCAAACGCAGCAGGTGTTTTTCTTTTTCCAAGCGCACACGAAGACAAAGAACGGCAAACTTCAGTCGCTGGCTCAGAAAACAAAACAAAGCAAAAAAAACACCGAGTTTGTTGTTGTGAGAGGTGTGATATAAAGGGTCCCTCAGAATCAAAGTCAGCCTTGAATAGCTACCCTTCACCTTGTGTGATTGCATAGGACCAAACCCACACATACCTTCTCTTGAACTAGAGCAAATTCAAGTCCACATATTTGGCTTGGCTTGCATCCTATATATACACCTTATATATCTATACCCTACCTTATAGTGGTGCAACCCTGACCCTGCAGGTGGTTCACACTGTGGGTTCTGTCATGCCACAGCCGGTCCAGGCAAACGTCCAACCTCCTTACTTTCCATTGGAGCCCGGCCACGTTTTTCAGCGTCGCAGTCCCACGCGTTTCTGGGGTCTGATCCAGGCGCGCAGCCTCGCTCTGCCGACCCCTGCCGTCAGGCCGGCTGCTGCACCAGGGGCGCCCCGCTGGCGGAGGGACCGACCGCGGCTCGGCAGGAAGGTCATCCCTGTTGACGGAGAGCTGACGCCAGCAAGCCTGCCTCCAGGTCTCCTCCAGAGTCGTCCTGGGACGCGGCTCCCTTCGGAGTTTACAGACGATCAATCCTTACCCCTCTCACGTTTCGCTTTGCGGAGGTGCGGAATTTAGAAAGAAAAAAATGTGCCTTTCTTCTGATGGGCGGGCAGCGCGTTCCAATACGGTCACCTTGATCGAGCGGTCGCTTTCTCGCATTTTAGTGTCTGGGAGTGTAACACTTACATCAGCTTCTCAGATGTTCGGAAGTTCTCATACAAAGTCACTTTATCGTGACAGAGACTGAAAAACGATGTCAAGCCAAAAGACGAGACATGGAAGTAAGACATTTTCTGTTATGGATATTTATTTCTGTTTAATATTTCTAATACGGTCTGCCCAGTAGCTCAGTTGTTAAAGGCCCTCGTCCGAGAGCAGGCTGAGCCCTAGGAGCTGAAATTCGCTGGCCAGATCCATTCTTTTTTTCCTGTCATTAAGGAGTAAGGACCAGTGTTTGATTCCAGTTAGGGCGGTGCAGCTTGTGTATACTGTGATCAAAGCTGTGTGGTCGGAGGTTGAATCGGGCGTGTTTGTGCGTGTGCGTGCATGTGTGACTGAGCGCGTGTAAGTGTGCATGTGTACTCATCTTTGTGATCCGTGTGTGGCTGTCTGGGCCCATTGGCGAGAGCGTTCGGTGAGTGTGAGTGAGTGGAGCCAGTAGCCGCACAAGGGACAGGCCTGTGGCAGGGAATCGGGTTTGGAACCACACTGAGAGTGACCTTTTCCTGGCGCGTGTCACCTGCACACAGGCGTGCACAGAGCAGACTGACGGACGAGGCGGAATTTCATAAGACCACAGCTCATCCACAGGGGCTCATCCCAGTGTTTCAGTGTCAGGAAGAGAGACTGTGGACTTCATAGGAACAGAATTTGCTATCCCTGTCCATCCCTTCTCAATGCAGAAACTATGCTGCAAATGCTTATATTTTGACTTACAGGTTATGTGAAACAGAGACCTCTCCGTTAACATGTGTCTTTATATAGGGGGCTCACGTGACAACAAACATTTAAAGGAACGGCGCCGTTTCTGCCTGCTATCAGACCCGCAATCTTCTGACCCAGAGCTGGGGCTGGCCCTTCCCTGCACCTTCCCGTCGCTTCACCTCTATCATCGTCGACGGCAACTGTTTGTGTGTTGCCATGCTCACATGGGTACACATGCTCAGGATCGTTTGGTGACCATGGAAACGGGTAGGGCAGGTGATTTCCCCAGCTGGTGGCGAATGGAAGCACCAGTGGGGGTAATTAGCCCGTTAGGATGGGAACAGGAAGTGACGTTCAGTGATGTAACCCTGGAGAAGATGCCTGCTGTCTGCGCCACGCCAATCAGCAACAATCAAGGCAACAATGTATTTAGGGGAGGTTGACATTCACAGAGTTCTCTTAAAAAATGTAATGAAGATTCTGTCAAATAGCTTTCCGAGTAGTGCAGGGGAGCCGATAAACAGTAAATACTTGTCAGCCAATCACGAGGCCTCGAGATATTTATCCAGCCACTCAGCGTACACAGATAAGGAATGTTTTTCTGGGCTTTTTATAATGCTGCCTACCAGGTGACACAAGGTTAATGCCATACAGCGGAAGCTTTGTGACATTTGGAAAAACTGGCGTTGGTCAATAAGTGTACAGGACGGCTATTCCCAATTAGCATAATTAATACATCGTGGCTTATGGCTTTAGAATATGGTGCGCATGTCAGTGCAGAGGTGATGTTTCAGAAACCCCCAGTGCTTTACATGTTTTAATTTATGGATCAAAGTCTTCGGTTGCCATGGGAAAGAGAGCATTAGTTAAACCTATTGTAATTCCGGAGTCGAATACAAGCACAGGAGTAATGTCGGTGCCAATCTTTTGTGGGAGGAAAAACAATCTTTATAAATAATGTAGATGTATAAATGTTTTGTGCTTGCTCTTATTTCCATTCAGAGTGGCATCTGGCTGGATAACACACATAGCTAAATCATTTCTCCCAGGCTGATGCCTCTGAACTACTCGGTTGTCTAAACAAAGGCTGCCAAATAAGAAAATAATAATACACATTTTCGACAAACACAAGATCGATCAGCCGTGGATATATGAGTAATAACGAATTCTGCAGGACATGTTCCTCTCATGACTCCAGTGAAATACATAAATACATAAAACGCCTAGAGATCTATGGCATTCACCTTTTCTTCATTTCTGTAAAATGTATTTGGTCTTTATAGAATGCCATTATATTTTGACAGCTGTAGAAGGAACATTTTTACTATGAAATGTTCTAAGTACATGCAGAGGACCGTTTCTATTTCATACAGAGACTAATAATATAGACCTCTGCATTCGGAATGGCCTTGTTTGGAAATAAAATACCACCACCTAGTGGTAAACAGATGAAAAACATTATGTTAGAAAAAAACACTTTCCACTCCACTAATTAAGAAACATGCGAATGTCAAAGGTCTGGAATAAATTCAGGAAGCCTTTGCAGATCGTAGAAATTACCTTGAATCATTTTCAGGGCAGAGAAAATCTTAAATATCTGACTGCTTCTCAAAAAGCCTTTTCTGTGAGCCACATCATTATGGCATACTCATCTATCAGGTGATGTTTGCCTTCTGACCACACACATGGTGTTAAAACCATGAATGGAGAGGTGTGAAATTCGAGGATGTGCTAGAACATAATTTGACAGATCTATCTACTTGTTATAGGCTGTTTCCATGACAACCAGAAGGGATTTAGCATCAACTATGCAAGTATGTCACACCTAGTTATGGAACAAAATGTCTGTTCAACTACCTTAGTTAGAGTCTTCACTCAGACTTCAGATGTTTAGGGGTTCAGTTCCCCGCATAAATACCTACAGCATACCTAGCATCACAGTGATGGACTGACATCCTGTCAATGCAATAGGCTTTTTCAAGCTAAAGAAATTGCTATGAACATATGTGAGGCATCCTAGGCTAACGGTACCCAGCAGCCCTGTTTTAACCTTGCGGTGTTGAGCCAGCACTGCCGCAACATCCACATGCAGTTGAAATAATCCTTTGTTCTGAACAGATATTTAACACGTCACTCCGCGCCACCCTGGCAGCTTTGGTTTTTCCTCTTGTCTTTTGTGAGGGCGGATGAGAGACCTTTGTGCGACCTGTTGTGGGAGTTTACAAGCGGTATGCTGATAGGAAGACGCAGAATCTGCTCCAGAAGACGGAGTTTGAAGCTGTGGAACTTCAATGCTTTGTGGTGCTCAGAAAGATCAAACGCTTCTTTACAAAAAACCAAAAAAACTCCCCCAGAACCAGAATTCTTCGTTTGGTTTCCATGACTACCTTCCCGAAGAGTGACCCGTGTGAAAATTAATTAGACAGAGAGTGCATTGAAGAGTTGTTCCTGGAAGGATCACTTTACTGGGCATTTTGTCAGCGGCCGGCCTCTGTTAATTAGCCAACCCTGAGCCGGGTAGCACCGTTCTGGATCCCGCCCCCCTCCTGGTCACCCTGTCAGTCACACGCCAATGCTCATCGCCGGGAAACCTGATTGATGGGAACAGAGTGGTCTGCCGGCGGAAAGCTGGAGGCCCCAGAGGGGGGCGGTCTGTGCTGACGTTCCCATCAGTCTCTATTCTGAAGAGGGCTGAGGCCAGCGGGGCCCCACGTTTGGTGTGGCTCCAGTCATCATCCCTCATTGATTTATATATCTAGCTGGTGTCAAATCTGGCAAATGGTTATCTGCAATGTGAATTCCTGCCAACTGGAATTTCAGAAAACCTTTTGAGAAGTGCAGTTCAGGAGTTGAAGGGGACAAAGAACAGTGAAACACATACATCATTAAAACATACATTACAAATAAGCATACGGGCATCCAAATTCTAGTTAACATATTTAAACGGATAAGGGAAATTTTTATATAATAAACCCTGTACCTGATGATTAAGCAAAGATCAATGATGGTCCCAGGAAAAAAAAAAAAAAAAGATAATGTTATGGTTATTCATATGTGGATGAAGATTATTAAACCGTGGGGTTTCCCTATGATTGTTATTGTGAGAGCATTGGCTGATTCGATTGTATAAATCTAAATGCGATTTGTATGACTCTAGAAGCGGCAACACAAATATTTTAACACGGAAGGCCAGGCCTACCTGAGTAATAGGACAAAACTCAGCTGTGAACCCACATTGGCCGAGGCATTGATCTGTATGCAAATTATACTCCTAATAACGCCACAGCTGTTAACACCAAACCTGCAATCACATTTAAAGCACATCATATATTTATCTAAAATGGCTGCTAAATGTCAAATAAGGTTCAGAGATTTTCAATACACAGTTTTATCCTACAATTAAAAAATTATGCATGGCTATATTACCTTTTTCCCCCAGTTATCTGCCCATTTGTTCATCGTTGTCTGTTTTTAAAGCGTTTTAAAAGATTTGATTCAGGCCTAATTCTATTTTTATTCATATTCTAAAAAGCAAACAATTACAAAAACATTTGATAATCATAAAAAAACCAATCCCTTTTGATCTGACAACCCAGTAAACAAAGAGCTGATGTGTGTCATGTGTCAACAGGCTAAGACCCATTAGGCTAGCTGGAAATGTATATGCAAGGGAGTGGGCTAGATTGAGAGGTGAACTACCAAAACAGTGATATTGGATATTGGGAATTAGGACACCGTTTGCTTTTCTGACATGGCATTTGTCAGAACTCTGGTCTTAAGAATACTGTCCAGCTTGCTGTTGTTGCCCAATGTATAAATGAAATACTGGGGTATTAGGTTTAATTACCCGCTGGTTACTGAGTTTTTACCCATCCTACATGTAATGGTGATGGCAGCAACGTGGTCCCACGTTTAGTCTTTTCTACCTGTGGAGGGGGGTATTAAAAACAGCTGTTGTGCTGTGCCCAGGCTGCAGAATCCTCCGTGCACAGCGCCTGAATACTAACATTGGGTTCGTGCCTCACCACGTCGGGCCGAAGACCGAGCCAGGTCTCAACACTGGAACGGTACAGCAGTCTGTTCCGAACAGCCGGATCAAAAACAACCCAGCGCTGCTACGAACCCACCTCTGCTCCTCCTCGCTGAAGATAGGGTGGCCGTCCGTCGCCACGGAGACGTCACTCGAAATCACGCCGCACTTCCGCATCCCGGCTCGGAAGCAATGACCTCAAGCCGCCTATCAGCTCAGAGGGATCGGGGGAAGGCATCTCATTAAAAAGGAGACCAGGAAAATCTATTCATATTTTGGTCCAAACGCGCTGATGTGCGTTGACAGGTTTAATGGCTCCTCAAAAGGAGTCGCTCTGCCATTTAGGATTAACAGGAACTAACCAAACTGTTTACTGATAATTAATCCTGTGCATTCTTACACCAAAACCATTTCCTGAGATAGGCATTGTTAAAATATAATGTCCCAGTCAACTAGTGAGATTCACGGACTACCCTTAACCATGTGTCATTTGATATTTTTTGCTGGCAGTTAAGTTTCAGGGCTTGCATTACCTCATTAACGTGTTCCTTGTGTCCAGATGTGTTAGCACTGAAAAGGTATGCAATACTGGAATCCTGGTGGGCCAAACAAAAACATCCCAGAGCTGTAAGGGACAGCGTGCTCCGGCCCAACGTTCTGTACACCAGCCTTTTCTGCCATCTGTCATAGGCAGCTGATTTACGCCTGGAAACACCGGGCAAAATCAGTTCTAATATAAAATAACTGGTTCAATTAATTAATTAAGCGAGGTGAAAAAATAAGACGCCGTGGCATTCGAGGACCAGGGTTGTCGACCCCTGCTTTAGGTGATGGGGGAGCAGAGACATTTTCTCCCCACTAGATGGCAGGCAAGATCACTCCACAGTGGCAAAAGTCAGGTCTCATTGACTACACCCCACCAAAGTCAAAAGAAAACACAAATCTGTCGCCCATTTAACTCTGGTGACACCAAATACTATTTATTAGGGTTTTACAAAGACTACAAAATTCTCCAGATGATTTAAATTGTTGCCTCTGACTATTTACATGATATGTTACATACAAATGTACAAAATATAAAACATTTGAAGACAAATGTTTCACACAAAAAAAAAAATTATAATATCTCAAAATAGTAAACGCTAAGTACTCACTGAGATGTCATTGCAAAGAAGTTGGAACATGTTACTTGGCTGATGTACCAGAATGGCCTACACCGGTGTGGTTGTGATTGATTTTGGATAACTGAGCGATACAATGTATTGTCAGGGCAGCCAGCATGGCTTCAAACACATCTGTTCAAAAAGCTGGTCTCTGGTCTGTACCTAGTAAACTTGCCCGTGTAGTCTGTGCCGCCCCAGAAAGTACCCCGAAGAATTTGCTGATCCGGTGTCAGCAACTCTGAACTTTACCTCTTTCTGCATGTCACTGAAGCTGACTGTGAATCAGCTATTGGAGGTAATATCGGCTTCACCACACGTTGGAGGCAGACGAGCAGGATTGTCCTGAGGTTTTGACCTTATTGATAGCATATGTATATAGTTTTTATTTTTTTGCAAAGCTGTAAACTGTTGAAAAATGTTCTGCGATTGGCTGAATTGGATTTTAGCACCAGCTGCGTGTGAGCAGAAATCCTGCTTTTTTCCATCAGCTACAGTGGTCCAGGTAAACCCTCCTTGATCATGTCCTGCTGTCTCCAGCAAAGCCTTTAAATCAAGTCGCCTCACTGGCAACGCTCAATCGTCGGCCTAAAAACTGACCCGGGCTGGCTTTCTGATTGTTAACAGTGTGTTGAACAAAAAGTGCGTTAACCATGCTGTACTCCCCTGAACAGTGGTTCTAACTTGTTCATGGATTTTAGCAAAGTGGTGCATGCTTCTATATGCTGTGCGGGCTGCATAGGCAAAACAACCAATCATTACAAGACAACGCACCTGTTTATAACAGCTTTTTGTTTGCATCATTTTTTTCCTTTTCTTTTTTTTTTTTTGCAAAGTACAAGAATTCTCAGCAAGTTAAGCGTTATACTAACACCAAGAGGGTAGAATGCATTTTCCAATCACTGTGCAAGACTTCTTATTTACAAATTTTCCCTACCCCCAAAAACTGTGCAAAACCAACCCGTGTTTCTTTTTCGTTTAGGAAATTTGGTTTTTTTTTTTTTTTTTTTTTAAACGTAATACTCTGAACAGGAACCGATCACCCATCCTCATTGTCACCTCATTCAGTATGTCAAAGTAAACTTTGTTGTAAATTTACATGTATAAGAGTCAAAACAACATGCTCTCGGGCTGAAAGGAAAATAAAAATAAAACTCTAAGGTTTGTGCTCATGCCGACCCAAGTGATCCCAGCTCAACTGGGGTTAAAAAAAAAAAAAAATTCAAACCCATCCCTTTGAATACTTTTTTATACAAAGTCCTGTTCTGTGATTTAGGTATAGCTGTGTCTCACTCGTAAAAGTAGTCAACGGTAATAACAAAACCTGGAGTGGTGAAGACGCTGTTACTGGGGAGGATGAGCAGTGCTCATGGCTGATTGGAAACTTCGACAACAAGCCTGTGTGCTTAAAGAAGGGTGTGAACAAAAAAACCTGCGGCTTTCAGGGTGCCACGAAGGCCCCAACCCCCCTCCAGCGAACGCTCACCCAGGATTCACAAATTTTAACTTTGTATATAACTGCGACGATCTTGCTGATCTGTTTAAGGTTTAAGGCAGTGAGAAAGCACCATGGTCTAATTTGTTCCCTTCTTGGTCAAGCAGTGACCTCTACTGACCTCCAGTGACCGCTGGGAGCGGCTTTCTGTTGGTTTTTACGCTTTTTATCCGTGAGGTGAAGGGGTGGACGACAGACGCGAGTCTGAAAACAAGTCGGAAACAAAGCGAACGACAGACTTCTGTACACGACGCAGCAGGTGTGGATGTCTAGGTTGGGATACGATTGGCACTTGTTCAGTGTTTCACAGTAGTGGTTGCCTGGATGCTGCACAAGTGCGCGTTTTGTTTCGTTTTTTGTGCTTGTTTGTCAACAGGTCGCACAGATCTAAGAGCAGGCCGGACGCTCGTGAACCCAAAGACTGGCTCGGTCACGTGAGCAGCACCGTTGCGGCTCAAACTGAGGTCAGGTTCGGACTGGAGCGACTCGCGCCGGCTCCGTAGCACCTCAGCAAACGAAGAGGAAATCTGCTCTGTAAACATCCGCGCTCGATACAAGCTTAATACAAAATAACCATAAGTGAAAGATTCCAGTTTCTTTATAACACAGCTATTCGTGATTCGTTCTCCTCGTGTGCCTGGCCTAGGGCGCCCCCTCTCTGCTGAGATGTGGAGGACCGCGTCTCACCTCCAGTGTGTATGGAAATGCATTGAAAATAAACAAACTCCAAACATTCAACTCCGCAACACATCTCCTGGCAGTGCTGTTCCTCTTGCCCAGTCTCGTAGGAAGGCATTGGGCGTCTCTCGGCCAGACCTCTCTCCGCTTGGCTCTCCGGGCCCCCCTCCTCTAGAGCGTGGACTCCAGCGATGAGTCTAGCAGGTCGTCGTGGCGACCGGCGCCGTCGCTGTCTCGGCTCGGCACGCCGGAGTAGTTGGCCGCCTCCTGCAACTTCATCAGCATGTTCATCTGGGGGGGGGTAGAGAGCGCAGCAGCTGCTTTTACACGCTCTGAGGGTGCCGGGCGCCGGCCGCGGAGGCTAAAACCAACAGGCTGATCGGGGGCTTTAGATCACTCAGGCGGGGTCTGACCGGACATGGCACCCGGGCCTGCCATCTCCGAGATAAACGGCCCCTCCTTGTGGCACAAAGGCCCGGGGCTCGGCAGCGCTGGAGACAGCCGTGGCACCTGGTACCGGATTGGGCCTGGCGCTGCCTCCCTGTTGCGCATGTCACGGACCAGTAGCTCTGCAGAGACCCTTTGATTACTCCGTTTTGTGCGAGAATTAGCAGGTCTGCAGAGAGAGCCCGTCCTTTTTCATCCGATCCCACAGGGGTTCTTACAGACCCAGCAGAATTAATCTCCAGCCGTCCAAATAGCAAGCAACCGAGATTTGTGGAGCTAAATGGTTTTGGATTTTATTTCGACTGTTCTAGTACTGTCAAGTGTGTCTTTTGCATGAAGACATTCATAATAGGCACTGGTATTCTTGAAGACCACTGTTTGACGACTCTAATTAACCCTGCTTTCAGAATGAATGCAGTTGTCATTAATGTTGACTTATCCTTATTAGCGAAAATGCTATTAAAAATTCTAAGCAAAGCAATTAAGGGTTATTTCTTTTCATCCATTCTGGTTGGCCAGCGGATACATGTAAACATCATTAGCAGGAACTTGGGGTCAGAACAGTAAAGAGACACATGTAACGCTGGGCCTGTCTCACCAGTGGGTCGCCCTCGGTGTCACTCTGGGAGACCTGCTTGGACGAAGCCCCCTCTTTGGCCGAGCTGTACCCGTCGTAGCCCACATCCTCGGGTCGCAGCTGGAGCAGTGACTGCCAGTCATGCTGCAGGGAGGCGGAGCTCCAAGGGTAGGTGTCAATCACCCACTTGGAAGGGTCCTCCCATGTGGCCCTCTTACCATACAACTGGGAGAGAGAAAACGGCCAACAAATAAGGGTTAACGTGGAACCGCCTTCTACTGGCCCCTCCCGCGAGTGATTCCACTAGGATGACAGCATCACAGCGAAGACCGGAAATCTCCCATCTCTTGGCCTACCTGCAGCCCCTCCCTCACGGCCTCCAGCAGGTAGGGTACGAGGGAGTAGTTCCACAGGTCCGTGAACCACACGCGGGACCCGTCCGTGTCCATGGGGCAGGACAGGAATAGCCGGGGGCCTTCAGGAAAACCAAACCAAGCTGTTAAAATGACTCGCCTTTCGGTGAAATAATCTATATCAGGCACCGTACCAAACAAACTCAAACAAACCACAGTAGGTATATTACAGATCATCCTTAAGCAGTACTACTGAAATATCTGTCCACATGCCTAATCACTAACATCCACATCCACAATTATTTCTGTGTTTTATTCTCAATTCAGAATCTCTCCTAATCCTACCACCATGCATAGGCAGGGGGAGGAGGTTTGATCAGTTATCTCCAGGCAAAGTTGCCTTCAAGACACCTGGAGGCTGCACAGCCCGGACGAGAGGTTCAGCGCCCTTTGGACAAAAGCCACGTCCCTCTCGACAGCGGCAGCAGCCTGCAGGTGCCAGGGGACTACCGCTAGTCTTAATTCAGGATGGATGGGTGAGGTCCTGGGTTGTGGCGCTGACCGATCGTGACGTCTGAGGAGCTGTGAGCCTCCAGGAAGGCGTTGAGATGCTGCCAGGTCTTGGGGATCCAATCCACCATCTTGATGAGGTCGTTGCTGCGGATGCTCCTGTCGATCTCCGTCTCGATCAACTTCCGTCGCAGGAAGCGGCCCAGAAAGCCCTTCACCGGCTCCGTGTGGTTGGCGCACAGCACCCACCTGCCGAGGCCACCGAATAACGTCAAGGGAACGTTGAAACTGCCGCATCGCAACGTTTGGCTAGTCGGACAGCTATAATGGCTGATCGTTTCAAAGACAAAAAAAAGCCAAGACTGCGTTTTTCTAATGACTGCATTATTCATTATGGCATTTCAATTATATTCGACTTGCTGTCGTATCTAACCTCAGATACAGGAGGGGATTTAACCTGCTGGCATTTAATACAAATTTCCTGAGCCGTAAATTGGCTTTCCTGCTTTGCCTGTAAACAGCATTTTTATTATCAGAAAATGGAGCACCCAGAGGGATTTATTTTTCTTGAATATTCAAAACAGTATGAGCCAGGGGAGGCGTTTTCCACTTTCAGAAATGAGTGAGTTGTTTATTCATTGACTAGCCTCCGCCTCGCATTTTTTAAAGCTTTACCATTACGTGATTAAATCTGCGATTATTAGGAAATTATCAAGAAATCTAAATGAATGACTTCCCTGGGTGAAACCATTTCAATTTTAGTTGAAATACAGCTACTGGGTTCGAGACTAAAGTTAAGGAAAGGTGAAGCTAGGTAAGGCCATTTCTTTAATATATATATATATACGAGAAAAACTGATTTTTAGCAACCAATTAAATAACAAATAGAAACATATTGGGGAAACTTTTTTGGGGCACCTAAAAATCATCTGAGATCTGAAAAATCACGTTCTTGGGCCGTACTTCGTGACAGAATACCAGTGAAGAGTCAGTTTGGACTCCCAGACAAGGGAAATCTTTGTTTACAGAAATCTAGGCTTTGTGTTGTCTGAGTGCCC
>JAOVYW010000001.1:2736288-2746184 GCA_025775045.1 Hiodon tergisus
GTGCTGGGATGGAATCGGCCACCTGGGGGGTAAAACACACGGGCTATTACATGTCGCTCGTGGTGGACACGGCACACCTACGAACACATTACAGCCCCGAGAGCCAACCTCTGTAAACGCTACATTACCGCTAAAGTAACGCTCAAAACACGCTAAAGTAAGCGTTGTGTTCTTTAAAGGTATAACCAGCCATCAGTGTTTGGCAGTGTTTCTGACCTACCAGAGGCATAGAGAAATGGCTCACAGTAATGACCACAAACAGGATGACATACGGTGCCAGTGTGGAAGACTTCTGGTGGAAATGCAATGTTATGTAGAAATATAACACAGTGTTTCCTGAAGTAATTGATTGCCCCTTCACATTTTGATTAGTCTCCATGCTCCCGTGTCTTTAAAGACAACCCTTCCCAGAGGGGAGGGAGGAGGCCAGACCCATAAGCAAATGTGGTAGCACCTTGCTTTTGTTCTGCGACCATCCTGTAAAATCCATTTGTCCTGTATGTAAGTTGTCGACCAACCCTGTTTGTCTTGATGTTGGCCTATAAGGAACCCATGTCTGCCTGTATGCATCAGAGATGCTTCAGTAGACTTCTGCTGTAACCATCTCTACATTCCGGAATGTGTTGTATGTCCTGTATGTTTGTAATAAATCCAGACTCAATCTGAAGCTTTCCTCCTAAACAGATCGAAGACGTTTTTTCTTCAATACCAGTTTGTGGAAATGAATGGACTCGGGTGTGATCACGCACCCAGGGCTGAAACGCTCAGCCCCTGCCTTTGGGCTGAGTTGGAAATACGCTCACGAAAAACTTCAGCCAACTTGTTCCAGGCAACACAATCAGGGACGCAGAATTCACCCTGACTTATAATAAGACGGGACACATGCACCCATCACACACGCATCTCTATAATGAGTTTGCATTGCATCTCACGCATTCTGAGGCGCGGGATTAATGGGGTGAAAAGCAAAAGGCATTGAGATGACTTCGACCTTTAGCAAACAGGCCTCAATAGAATGGAAACCAGCATTGCTCTGCAGCATTAATGTCAAGTTTTTCTTTAAAGAACCATGAATAAAAGGCAGAAAATGTGCAAAGTCAAAAGGATTATGACTAGAATAATAATGTGCCTTGATAAGAAGAACTCCAGACTTTGTGTAGAAATGGCATTATCTAAAACCTGCCATACTGCAGTGTGTGTGCGGTGGACGTGACCCAGGGCACGGTATTGTCAAAGCCGGTGTGCTGCTGGCGGAACATACAGGGCTGCGTTCAAACAGATGTGTTCCCCAGAAAGTGGTAATCCAAGCTTCCACCCAGGCCCCGTCTCTGAGCAGTCCCGAGCAAGGGAGATTTTCAGAGGGGAAAAGAGGCTTAAGGGAGCCGTGGTGGGGTGGAGGCGTGATGGGACAGGCCGGCACAGGGCCACACCGTATACATACTCCTCGTCTCCCCCCTCTCCTTCTTTTTACACACAGGCATGCTGGGAGATTGGGTTCACACGCCCCTTTAGCCTTGCACTGTTAGAGGGATGTTAAAGTATGATGGGAAGAGAGGATAACAGCAACTAGTCTGTGGGCAGATAAATTGGATTGTGTTCGGCAAAGGTGAAGGGAAGGGGGTGCTCCATACCTCCTAATTTTCTGGCCCCTCCCTCCACATGCCTCCTCACCCCTGGCCCCTCCCTCCTCACCCCTGGCCCCTCCCTCCACACGCCCCCTCTCACCCAGCTCTTCTTCTTCTTCTTCTTGGCATCTGCGTCGTTGCCGCTGCCGATGCTGGAGTGGCTGGTGGCGCTGTTGATGCTGGACATACTGTCTGACGAGTGCTGCCGGCGGATCCGCATGTCTGAAAACAGGGGAGGGACACGCCCTCTGTTCACTCAACTGACCAATCGAGTCTGGCAGTTCGCTGTTGGTGAATGTACACTTCTTATACACTGACCAATCGAGTCTGGCGGTTCGCTGCAGATGCATGTACACTTCTTATACACCGACCAATCGAGTCTGGTGGTTCGCTGCTGGTGCATGCACACTTCTTATACACCGACCAATTGAGTCTGGCGGTTCGCTGCTGGTGCATGCACACTTCTTATACACCGACCAATCGAGTCTGGTGGTTCGCTGCTGGTGCATGCACACTTCGTATACACAGGCAGCTACCTGAATGTATCATTTAACATGTGTCAAATAAATACATACTCTATATAAACATATAGTATACATGTTGTAATATAATAAACCATGACAACCCAGACTGAAATGGTTGCCGAGCAGCATCTTGGCTTTGTGGGCGGTACCTTTGTTTAGGTGGTCAGGGCCGTTGAGAGCCACCTGGATGGCCGTTTGGGCATCTGTGTTCTGAGCCTTCAGCGTCTCAATGGTCTCCCGCAGCTCAGCCAGCTCGGACTCCTAGGGACACGGGCACCAAGAAGAACCGGGTGATGACGTGCCCAAGAGCCAGGAAAACACCCGCTAGGGCCGGAACAGCGGGACGTTCAAGACACTTCTGTCCACAAAACGGCGGAACTGCAAATTCCTCATGTTAAACTCATGTAGCGTAGTGTAGGAAGTCACGGACAGGGTACACGCATTGGCATGCTTGACAGAACCAGTCCACTTTTAATCACTCTCAGCCACTTATCTCTCACTCAACAGCATTAACAGATAAGCTTTAACAAGTTTTAAGACTGTAAGCACATAGTTCTACTATACTGTTCCTTTATACCTATGTCGCACGGCATCCTATTTAATCCACTTTTTACGAGAGAACAGTACTTCGGTTCCACCACAGTGTCCTGGGGTGGCGATAGTGTTTCCGTTTTAATCAAAAGTTGCCCCGGCTTTGCGGCCACTTAAACAAAAGTGTCCCTTAAGAATCTCAGCCCTTTAATTTAGCAGGGATTAAAGCTGTCAGCACTCGTCAGTCTTATCGGGGGGGGGGGGCGACAAATCACATTTCGCCTTGAGCATGACCCAAACACACGAACAAACCATACGCCGACCTTTATTTCCACACTCCGAGCTACCAGTTTGTAAGTCCTTCTCAAAGGCAGTGAGGAGTTTATGTGGGGAGACCACACTGGGACGCTTCCAGTAAAAACAGAAAAGCGAGACAGCAGGGCTCTTGCTGGATGCTTTATTTCAGCTTTTGTTCTGGACAGCAGTGTATTTTACTTTTTCTTAAAGCCTCAAAAGACTGTTTGTGTTTTTTGATTTATTTATGAAAATCTAGGTTTTGGGTTGTTTTGTTCGGAGATTCTTCTGTGACAGTGGACACTGTGGGCCACTCTCCGGAAACCCAGTTTTTCTTTTAGATCCTCAACGACAATATCCCAAACAGAAGAAATCTAAAGAAAAATGTCAGGACTTACCTTCTGCTCTGCGGTCATGGTCAGGCTCTGAAGACGACCGGTCATGTTCCCCAGGCTCTTCTCGAAGGCGGCCACCAGGTGAGCCTGCCAACAGCAGGGGAGTCCATCATTAAAGACATGTGTAACACACATGTACGGGTGGCACGAAGGTGACACTCTTAATCATTATTCCTGTGTACTGGAATAAAGGCATGATGCACAGACCCATCTGAAACTCATATCTACCTCTTTTTCAGTACTCTTGATGAAAAATGCCTGTAATGAATTTAATATTAAAGCCCTTCTGAACGACCTGAATAATGCGCGAGGCCCGATAACAAACGCAGGCTAAAAGGTGAACGAGAATACCCATAATGCCAGCAGTAAAAAGCACTAAATCTGCCCTCCTTGTGAACCCGGCTGTATTTTCACCTCCTGTTAGCCTGCCTTCCCTTCTCGCTCACACCCCAGTTTTTCTCACACTCCAGTTTAATGTCTAATAAATAAAACCCAGTGTTTCACACCCGGCCCGTCGCACACAGGGGGCTTTCCCAAACCTCTCACAGACGAGCCAGAGCTGCCCCGAGGTGTTTATTTACACGCCCGTCCCAGAGACCGGCACAGCCGGTACAGGCCTTGCAGGCACCCGGCACTTCCACGGGCGCCGTACGAAATCATCACAGGGTGACAGCTTTCAAGTGGACGTACGCTGATGCTTCAAAGGAGACGTGAAGGAAGACAAACTTGTTTCAGCAAGGGTGTTGCTGCTGCTGTGAAATGCTGCTCTTTCCCTACCTCGTCCTTGGTGTCATTCATTTGCTTCGCCTGATGCAATGTAAACAGCCAGCAAACAAACATAAAGACATCCAAAAATCTTTTAGATTTTTCAAGCTGTTTAAGACTGTTTTAGGTGTCCAGTCACAGATACATGGTATCATTGGGCTTTCTGGGTTACCTGTCGATAATCCAGAAACAAACACTAAATATCCAGAAAAGGAGAGCGTGGGATTGTAGCATTCTGCGGTCAGGTCTGACTCTGATGTCAGTAAGCGGACTCACTCAGAGTGCACCTGACAGGAGTCACATGCGCTGAAATCGAATTCACACGGCCGGAACAGAAAGGAATGCATCGAGCATTCCCAAGTCGTGCATTCAAACGGAGATAAGGGACAGGAGAAACAGACAAATCTTAGCTTTTACCTGAAAGGGACGGGATCTAGGAAAAATCCAGGACCGGTACCAATGATGCCTTCTTTGTATGAATAACTCACTGCATCTGTTTAAATTTTGCCACTGGGCAAGGATGCTAGACACATACAAGACACGGCCTGAATAGCTAAAGACAAAGAACCTTTGAGAATGGCCTTTTAGAATGCATTGCAGTTTGCAGCAATTGGCAGAGTTTAAATTGAATTCACACAATATTTAGGTTTATCTAGGTTTATCATAGAAGCAGCATGGAAAAAAACTGAAAAAGTGAGTGTGAAAAGACATTAAAAAATTAATAATTCACTATTGGATGCACCAAAGACCAATGGGAACTTATCACCACTGAAGTTTTCTAAACTCTTAACCCCGTGTGAAATTTTGGACATATTTTGGAAGGTCACAGGAACCCTGCCGCTTCAGAATCCAAACATGCAGCGACGTTTTCCCCATCCGCCACACTGAACCAGGGCTAAATCTACCGCACGCCAGACCGCGGGGAACCGCACCACGTCCGGCTGCAGGCCTCCAGATAAGGGAGTCTTCTCTTCTCCGACAGAGCAGAGCCGCGAGATAGGAGGAGTGCCGTGGCAGTGCTAACCACACAAGGTCCCGCTTGATTAAACAGCCGCTCCTGTGGCCAGATCAAACAATGCTGCGCGCCCTTGCAGTCCTCCTGTCAATCATTATCCACCTTCTGCATACCCTATGAAACATTCTGTAATCTGGTAACATGATTCTGAATTCTAAACAAAAAATAGCTCAGAGATAACAGATCATAAAATAGTTCCAACCCTTTTCTGAAGTGCTCTACATACAGTTCAGTTCCATGTCCGATGTTCAAGCCCATTAGTGATGTTAATGGGATGTTGTCGGTCCTATCAGGCCTTCCCTGGGTGTGCTCCACCTGCTGTAACAGTCACTGCCTGCCCACCTGTCTGCTCTGCAGGTCAGGCTGCGGAGCCAGACCCTGGTTCCGCTGTCGCACCATCTGCGCGTTCCGGGCCCCCTGCCGGACACCCTCTTGTCTCCTGGAGCCGGGATAGTGGTTCAGAGACGGCCAGACCAGGGAACCGGCCAGAGAGCCCCCCTTGCTGCCCACTGACATCCTGCTGCTTCTCGCCTGCAATGGGGCCGGACCAATACTGAGCTAGCTAATCCGCTACTGGGACAGGGCGAGGGAGAGAGAGCGCGAGAGAGGGAGAAAGGGAGGGAGGGAGAATGAGAGAGAGAGAGAGAGAGAGAGAGAGTGGAATAGAGGGAGTAGGAATAGGAGAAAAAGAGGGGGGAGTGAAAGAGAGAGTGGAAGAGAGAAAGGGAGAGAGAGTGGAATAGAGGGAGTGGGAGAGAGAGAGAGAGGTGGGGATAAGGTGGTTAAACAGGAGAAAGAAAGAGGAAAATGAAGAATGTAGTGAAACTGAGAAGATCACAGAGTAGGGGAGACAGAGGAAGGGAGGGTGATGGCCAACATTATCCTGACCTATTATCCACTGTTACTGGGAACACAGACCATGCCACAAAGTGTGGTCTGAAAAACCCATGATTACACCACCGAACCTCCTGTCATTCCAGTTCACTAAAGTTGCCTTAAACCCTTCTGTTTGTTTCAAACATCAAACCATGTTTGGCCTGAACATTACTGCAGCCCAAATCAATACAGACAGTTTGGATCCCCATGAAATGCAAACATTACTGCTTGACCATGAGGTACATTCCTCTCCGTTCTGGCCACGCTGTGCTGCCTCGGCTGAGAGAGTGCGGTGCTAACTCATCTCCACCCAACGGTGCAGTCGGGGTTCTTTAAGAGGTGCGTTTTCGCCACGCGGGCGCCTGTGCATGACATTTCCACGCGCGCGACCATGTCAGCGCGGAGCTGATGGGGCCAGGGGGCTGAGCTGCGCTCCCACCTGCCACTCCCGGGGTAGATTAAGACAAAGCCTGAGCCTTGCAAGTCCGCCCGGTCAGCTTCCACTGTGATGAAAGACCCGCAAGGTGTAACAAAAAAACCCTTCATCCTGCTTTAGGATCCTTCCATCAGCCATTTGGACAAGGATATCGCTACAATACTCAAGTCCTGCTGGCCCCAGATCAGCTGCCAGTGGTGAAATATTTCAAATGCTTGCACTAACCTTGACAACACTGCTCACTGTACCCATTACAATGTGCATAAGACGTAAGTTATTCCTGATTGACGGAAATCTGTGAGTTAGCAGATCTGATTGCATGTGCATGCCTTTTCAGGGATTTCTGGATATTTGCGGGCTACATTTAAAACACGCCACAACAGCAAAGAAAGCGAGATCCTAACGGTTTCTGGAGGTTTAAAAGTCCCATTGACCCCTGTCCATGAGAATTCTATTCCGTGGAATCTATTCCAAGAAAACGCTCTGTCCGTGTGTTATAAAACCAAACCAAAGCATTAAAGGACCTATGGACCTCACGGCTCTGCAACACAGTGGCTCTCCAAGCAGGACTGTCCAGCCTGTCAATCAGTCAGTGATTAAAGTAGTCCTGTGGGCCTGGGAGAGCTGTGAAACAAACCCAGCGTCCCAGCAACAGGCCAGTCGCCCATGCTTCCCAAACCCACACTGCGGTCCTGTTTATGTGTGTGGCGCAGGTTAGACCCGGCCCGATAAACAGGAAGTTTCATTACACTCACGTTGGAGGAGAGCTGAGACGTCAGAGTGGCCACCTTCTCCTGGGAGGCGTCCAGCTCGCGACGCAGCTTTCTGATTTGCTGTCGGCACAGGGAGGAGGGTTACGGACGCACGGCTTCACCTTCCACCAAACGCACGGATACAGGGCCCATAGCAACCACTCAAGCCAATAACATGAGCAGTCATTTGGCAGTTACATGACAGTGTACAGCGGTAAAGCTTGAATGTAAATGGGGAATTACCGTGGTATTATGGACTGTTTGGCCCTTAATTGAAAAGAGAAGAATGCAATTAACGCTGTGCTGTATGCTAATTTCAAACAGCAGACGGTGGTTAGCTGTTGATTAGAAAGATATGTCGCTAAGCGACAAGTAAATGAAAAACACAGTCCCAGAAAAATATTTTAAAGAAGGACAAAGGTTTTGTCACAGAAACATATAAAAGACAATATAGTCAAAAGCCATAACAATTCACAAGAATTGAAGAGTTTACAGGTTAAAACACATAATTTAGCATAAATGATAAAATCCCTCACAAAAAAACATTTAAAAAACGTACTCAAAACCAACAAAAGGACAAAACCGTGTAGTAGTGTTGTAAATCGAAATATTCCAGCAATGCTTGGTCCAAAACTGTATATTACAGTTGCTTATATGCTGTTTGGTAATGAGTTTTTCCTCCAGAAAAATAAATAAAAAATCACATAGGGGGGTTAAGCTATGTTTTACCTGGCACCGACCACTACTGATGCCAAGCCAAATAAAGGGTCCTGGCACAAATTGACATTTCAGTTTGTGCTTTGTTTGGTTTTGTCTGGTTTACAGATAACAACCGATATGCGTAATTCATAAAGCGGAGCTCCATACCTCCGAATGGGCTTTTTCTTCCGTCTGTCAGAGAGAAAAGAAACACTTGGTGAAACATTTGTCCTCTAGAGTCTGCGCATCGACCCCTCGACTCTGCTGTAGTTCAAGTTTGTAAACAGGTATGCTGAAGGAGGAACAGATAGACTGGAATGTTCTAAACTTCTAAAAAACTTCACGGTTTGTGTCGTTACTTGTCCTGTAGACCTGACTAGAAAAATACTGCTTGAGATGGGTTTTTTTATCTAATGGAGGCACACATACAATATATACATGTAGTGTATAATGAATTGTAACGTAAGATGGCTTCACACAGACAGATCCATTCTAAACTGCACTGACGATCGCTGTATCTGGCAGCAGCCATGAAGGCTAACATTTTACATTTACATTTCAAAACAAAAAAACATTAAGTTCATGGACGAAACTTGGAAATGCTGCAGATAACAGAGGTTGTATCGCCAGAAGAGCGGACTACTTTTTCCGGGGCCAGGCGAAAAGGATTTCCTTTGGTTACTGCTGACACCGCTGTACGGCGCATGTCAGAGTTTGACTGGAAACCAATGGAGAAAAGACCGCTGTGGCGATCAATGGCACTGCGTCCGTTCTACGAGTGACAGGTGGGAATGAGGGCTCACCGTGGAGTACAGAGATGACGTGCTGGAGACAAGTGACAGAGAGGATCCGTGTACTGCGGAGAGAGACGGACACACAGAGGCGTCAGTACAGGCAAAGTGCCAGTTTATCCTAAATGTGTGTCACACCACACACTTCCAGTGGCACCAAAATGGTCGAGGGAAGTGTCTCGGTGCTGATTCTTAGCTCAACACCACCTAAGGAAGTCCTGGCGCCTCAACACCAACCGGCTGAGCTGGGGGGGCGATCAGGTCAGTTTGGCACTTTTCATTCGTTCTCAGTTTCCTGAAGTCAACTTGAAACCCTGCTACTGGAGGGAGATCCGTATTCTAACTGGGCCCGGACAAGGAGGAAATGGATCGGGCCTACCTTCCTCCATGCTGTCCCGGAAGGATCCGGAGCGGCTCATCCCGCGCGGGCGCTCCTCCAGAGAGGTGGCGCTGCCCCCCAGCACGTGGGCGCGGGCCTCCCCGTACAGGTCGAAGGAGGAGTCCCGGGCCGGGATGCTGTTGGAACGGCTCATGCTGGGCCCCGGGAGGTTGAACTGGGACGGGTTGGTGGGGCTCACTGCAGAACAAAATGAACCCACGCAAATCTCTGTTTACTGAGAGTACCTGATAAAGGAGGCTACCTCCCCACCAGGATGTTGATATGACACTGTAAAGGTCCCCTGCGATCATTAACATACAGATACAGTCAATTTTTCCCATAAACACGCCTTTTTATTTATTTGTGTGTATTTCTAAGTATTTATAAAACTTCAAAATAAACTACGTTGAATAAAACAACTTCATTTTCTTTTCATACATTACTATGATTATAATAGGTTTTACGTGACGTTTGAGTCTGACCTACTGTCATAAAATGGCTGAATGTTCTGCAAGGGATTTTTAATGTACTGTCCATGGTTCGAACAAAACTTGTAACTTCCACATAGATATTTGAAAAAAAAAAATTTGTTGTTTTTTTAATCCTCATAAATGGTTGCATCTGATCTTTTTTTCTTTTTTAACAAAATATTATTTACTATTCCAAATATTGCTTTTTTGGGGGGGGGGGGGGGGGGTTTATATAAAAACATATAATACATGTGTGCCACGCGTCCATCTAGAATACGCACGGGAGAGGTCCGGGCACGCCCATCAGCACCGGCTGAGGATCAGGCTAATTACAAACAGTATTT
>JAOVYW010000001.1:2746284-2759820 GCA_025775045.1 Hiodon tergisus
CCTTTTAACTGTCAGAGTAATAAAGCTACTAAATCACTAAAGCGAAATGTCGGCAAAAGATTTACCACAACATTAACATATCCCCAAGTGCGAAGGGAAGAAAACGGTAAAACTAAATGAAATCCATACATTAATCTAAAGATCCCAGGAGACCTTTGCGCGGTTTGAATCGACTTTGTTCTTAACCGTTAAGCGCGTCGACGGCCAGCCCAGCAGAGCCTAAACTGGAGTTAAAGAGCAATTAAACATGACGAGTTTGGCAGGTTTACAATGAGAACAAGTAATGTTGCTGTCAGTTTAATTTATTAGCAGATTTGAAATGGATATTAATTCATCTAACTTTTTCTACGGCGCACGCGCTATATAAATAGAAAGTTAAAAGATGTAGTCCCTACATGAACATAGTTTAAAACAAGGGAATGTACTAATTTTAGCAGACAACCTTATCAAATGTGATATTACCATCGGTTAAAACGAAATCCACTGGCATCCAGTTTACTCTTAACTCTGTGGTAGTTCTGGAAGGTTCTGGACCCGTTTATACTCACAATGCTAAAGATTTCCTAGTGGCGGGTATTGGAATCCAATGAAATGTTATTGTTCTCTTGCTGGGGAGCCCTCTAGCGCTTATGTTGTTACTCATCCACACAATGAGACAAAAATGGATAATTATCAAACAACTCTCACCGAATGTTATCAAAATATAAAATTTCCAACGAGCATTAATACGCCAACGCAAACACGCCGTCGTCCACGCGCACCTCCAGCCAAACTAAAACGCCTCTGATAAAATGAGTCTTGTTTTGCCCTGCATGAAGCACGTCACGTGCGACGGCGAGACGTTCAGAAAACCTCACCTCAGCTTTGAGCAGCTATTTAAGGCCCACAAAGGCATCGCGTTTTTTTTTTGTTTTTTTAAATCTTACGGACCCAGTATTCCGCTGTTTTAGGCTTTTACCATAAAAGGGTCCTAGAGCTACCTGGTCCATCTGTTTTCCATTAAAAATTACTCCACGATTTCCATCCTCCGCTGTAAATTCTTTCTGAATGACATTCTTATCATTCACATTCCAAGCTCTAAGCCGCAAAGTCAGAAAATTGCGGACAGCCAAGGCTGACGCGTCAGTCCACTCTGCAACCGACTGAAGGAAAATGTCTTTATTTTCCCTCTATCCAAATGTGATTCTAACTGTTTGAGAACACATTTGATTTTATTTCTTTTAAAATGGGCTGACTGCCTAGGTCTGCAGAGGAAATATTCCTCTGTATTTTTTTTCAATTGGGACAGCAAGTTGGGGCATATAGGGCCATATTATTTATTTGACATATCATATTTGAATGAACTAACCTTCTGAGTACTTCTCATATTCATTTAGCTAATTGTGTGGATGGACCCACACCGTTTCAGTTATATGCCTGGAATAGTATTACTCTAATAATTCTGTTAAAAAAAACTCTAATATAACTCCTAATTTGGTACTTGGAATAGTAAGTGGTTGTGCTTATTCTATTTGCTCAGATATCAAAACTGCAAGTAGTCATAGAAAAATAAGCTTAGCAATCACGCTGTTGGCTAGCGACAGCAACCTCGGTCAATCAGTAAAAAATCCATGCAATGTGGTTGGCAGTCGTGTCAAACTACACCATTTTTATGGAGATGCGTCTCTAGAATTGCGCAATCCCTCCAACTGTGGAGTGCGCCAGACATTTGGGCTCATTGTTCGAGGTAAATATTTAAAGTAAAGATGATTCAATTCCCAGAAAATTTTCGATGTTGATACCCCTGACTCGTTTCTTTCCTCCACAACGAGTCTATTTGTTGTTCCTGAATGATGAAAATTCATATTCTGCGGGAGTAGGCCTTTGAGGTGAATCACGGAGATTTGTAACGTAAAAGGCAATACACCGTCTCAGTAGGCTAAACTGTCTCCCGAAAACGAGAGGGTAAGTCTAGAGGAGTTACCGTTCTCAAAAGCGAACCAGACACACATTCATCAGCGTGGCGTCTGACACGAAAGAACCCGTGGGCACGCTCGCTGAATCCAACCCTTACGGCTGACTAATGTATTTTACACAAAGACTCCATTACACCGTGCATGTCCTACAACAAAAGTGTGTAGAGGACTGACTAATGTAAAGTAAGGGAATATACCAACATTTGATAGTATCAATTTCTAAGAGATGGCCGCAAACGTGCATTTAGTCGGTTGCTTGGTTTAACCAGTTAGATAATAAACCAAGAAACCCAAATATGATAACTCACTGAAAATATGTAGTATAAATTGAAAACCTATTAAATAAATATTCATACTTCACAGCAGAGGGATGTTATTTTTTTTTTTTTTTGTGTGCCATTGTGGAATGCTTTGTGGTTTGTGCTGAGCAGGCCGAGTTTTCACAGACTTGCTAAAGATTTCAGGGGTGGCATGGGGCCAGCTCACCACTGTACAGAGACCAGTGGCATTCCAGAGCTTTGTCTCTGCCTCAGACTGATCCAACAGGCATGGAGACAACTAGCCGTGCACTGCCTTAGCCAAGTTGCTTGTCAATGTCAAATACTTACATTATGAATATTTTTTAAATACTGCACCCCAATCATTCCAAAATGAGTTTAGTAACATGGCCAACACACCAATAAGGACCAGACCCGGCCCTCACCCCTGAGCCCTCCTCTTCAGTATACTGCATGTGTGTGTATATATATATATATATATATATATGATTGCATATCCTGTTTGCATCAAGCTTTTCGCTGACTGTTTTTAAAAATTCAAACCACTGGTCTAAAGTAAATGAAAATAAGCAAAGATTTCTTAAAACACCTGCCAGGCACGTTTGAAATCAGTTCTCTGACAAAAGGTCTCACACTACAGATGTGATAATCAAAATTTCTAGATCATTCCTGGACTAAACGAAAACTGCAAATTACCATTAGTATCTATTCAATCTTTGCTGTTAGTTTATAGTTCAGTTTCAAAGGTAACTGTCGAATTAATGAAAGTCATAAAAAAAAGCAGATTTTTATTATTTATTTGGAAACAACAATAATATTTCTATTTTGTCCCCAATCCAGAAATGGCAGTGCAAAAGAAGAACTGGGTTGAGGAGTTTGATATCGTTTTAATAGGTTACATGGTTTGACGTCGACTTGCACCTTCCTGGACCTGACTGATGACAGATCAGTTACATGGGGTGACATCGTAACCACAACTACAGCATGTCTAAAAACATGAAACACCTGTGACTCATTCACCACATAGTTCAGAAGTTCATTATCAAGAAAAAATTACTTATTCTAATACATTAATCAAATGGATGGATCACTAGATTTAGAATGTGCTTTTTCCACAATCGTCCTGTTAACAACTGAGCTTAACATGCACATCCTAGTGGGTAACGACCATAGCTTTCTGTGTGAGTTTATACCATGTCTCGCCTCCTGGAAAAAGGAATATGAGTACAGTGACAGTCATTTTTACTTGAACCTTTTGAACCTGGTCAGTGATTCCACTAATTGGACAAGAATGGATATAATAGAATCTTCACACGCAATAATGCTCTGGGCTTGACTTCAGAATGTGCATTTTGTTCTCCAAGGGAACCATTTAAATTTTAAAAAGTAATAACAGAATACACAGCATTCAAAAACATTTCAAAGTTTTGAGACATCAGATACTGAGAAATTCACTCTAATAAGAATGGCAGATTTCTCAATGGCAATGGAGAGATTCCAGATGATGCTTCGACTGCATACTGAAAATCCAACTGTTGATCCCTCTGGTATTTATCATTATTTATCTGAAAATATGAAGCAAACAAAGCCGTGGCAAAGGCGAAGCAAGAAGCCTACGACAAATTGTACAGACGAATAGAAGATGGAGGAAGGGAATGGAAACTGTATCATTTAGCACACCAACAGGACCGTAGTGGTAAAGACGTTCAGACGTGCAATCAAAGATGGGGACGGAAAGATACTGTCAAAGATTGTTGAGATTCAAAGACGATGGGAAGAATACTACAAGCAGCTCCTGAATGAAAAGAATCACCACTGAAGAAGATACAAACAGGAACTGGAAAACAAAGAAGAAGTCTCACCGATCAGCAAACAAAAAGTGCAAGCGGCACTGAAGTAAATGAAGGCCAACAAAGCTACGGGCACAGATGAGATCCCTATCGAAGCCTGGAAATGGAGAGAAAGTGGAATGGAGAGAAAGTGTTCTAGTACCCATCTTCAAAAACAAGGGAGACGTACAGAACTGCTCCAACTATCGTGGTCTGAAGCTTATCAGCCACACTATGAAACTCTGGGAGAGAATCACAGAAGATAGACAGTTCGGATTTGTTCCGGGCAAGAGCACCATAGAAGCACTGTTCGCCCTGCGGATGCTAATGGAGAAGCATCGAGAAGGGCAAAAAGAACTGCACTGCATATTCGTGGACCTGGAGAAAGCCCACGCAGAGAGGTTTGGCGTGCCTTGCACCAGTCAGGTGTGCCAGCCAAATATGTCAGAGCAGTTAAAGACATGTACGCTGACAGTAGGACCAAAGTCAAAAGCGCTGTGGGAATCACAAACAGCTTTGACGTTAAAGTTGGACTCCACCAGGGGTCAGCCTTAAGTCCATTTCTGTTTATCACCCTCATGGACAGGCTGACAGATTGACTCCGGCAAAAATCACCATGGACGATGATGTATGCCGATGACATCATACTTTGTACGGAGAGCAAAAGCCAGGCTGAAACAGCACTGGAAAGCTGGAGAGCCGCGCTCGAGAAGGGGGGCCTTAAAATCAACAGCATACATAACTTGATTTTCTGACTTCTGGGGTTATTTCAGCGCTTCCATGGAGATAGTGGTGGAATTGCGGATCACTAACACCATCCCAAGGCTGCTAACGGTGGAAAACATTCATTCCCTGGCTCACAGCATCCCTTCACTTCACCGGCGTCTCACTGGACAAGAGCTACAGACCATCCAGCTACACACAGGCACCGTTACATTGCGTCAGCTTTCCTCATGGGCCAGCGCTGTCACCCTCCCAGAAACCTCTACTGCAGGACGACTGGAATGAGAACATACCACCAACATTTGACTGGTGCCCACGCCCCCCCAATCCCAGCAGCAACTCCTGGCCCTATCACGCACCCCCCTGGCATGCCACTGCCCCCAGGGGAGCCATACCTGGACCCACAGGACAGCAGAAGCGAAGACGAGCGCTTCTTGGTGCAGTTCCAGGGCGAGGAGTTCCTGCGCGTCATCTCTCCCGTCAGATCCGTGACAGGAGAGAAGCTGTCGTGAACCTTTAGTGTCAGCAACTACACTGTGGAGGGCTGGCTCGTGTTCTCAACCTTCGTTCGCTTTGTATGAAGGCCCCCCCGGAGACCGGCTGGGACTCCTCTCCACGACCCCGTCCCGGTGGACACAGCTCCAGGCCATCAGACAAAATGGAAGGCTGAAGATGATGACAGCAGTGCCTCGAAGTCACACAATTTGACATTCAAGCAGGCCTTTCCTACGGCCTGGAGCTTCACCTGCTACTAGCTACGCCAGATAGCAATGTTATTGAATTTAGATTTTCTAATATAGTTGTTTTCTAGGTTCAGATTCATTTGTTTATTTTTTGTGCTGGGAGTTTTCTCTTGGTTTTTTTGGTGGTGTTCTAAAGCTTGCTGCTGTTTGTTTGTCTCAGTTGGCTGAACTTCAGAACCATTCGACTCAGGGCATTCTCTTGAGGGGTTTTCATTTGATTTCTTTGTTTTCTTGAGTTTTGATTTTTTTTCTGCTGTTTTGAAGATTTTCATCTTTTATGGCTGAATTGATTCCATTTTTGTAACGCAAATGTAAATGTTTTGGTTAGAAAGCTGTTTAGTTTTCTATAGACGTTTAATGTATATAGGCTGTGCTGCCGGTTTTGTTGGAGTTCCTGCGCATCTTCTCTCCCGTCAGGTCCCCCCGGAGACCGTCTGGGACTCCGCACCAAGACCCCGTCCCGGTGGACCTAGCTTTGTTGCTCCTGTGCTGGTGGTGTGTGTGCGAGTATGTCTGGGTTGTCAGTGCTATGTTCCTCCTGTTTTGCTGGTGTGTGGAGCTTGCCGACTCCCAGTTCCTCTAGCGCTTTCTGCAGGCTCCTAAAGCGGTGCACATGTGCCATTTTGCTCGTCTCCTCTCAGTCTCGCAGCTTCACGGCCAGGTTGTCTTCCTCCAGTTCTCTCATCGACGCTCTCTGCTCCTGCACCCCAGCCCTGTGCTTGGTCTTCAGCCTATGCACCTCATCCCTGTGCTGCTCTGATGGGCTGGCCTGGCCTGGCACAGGGTGGCCAGTTTGTGCTCGGTGTGTTCCCTGAACTCAGTGAACTGTCCTGGAGCACGGTCAGCTTCCTGCCTCTGATGATGCCTCCCTAGCGGATGTTTGCAGTAGACGCTCCACAGCGTAGAGTGTCCAGAGTTAGGGCACTCCGTGTAGAGCAGCAGGTTACTCTTGACCCTGCAATGTCACACTTGGTCTAGGCAGCCAATCAAATCAGACAGTGAGACAATGTCAAATGACGAGAAGTTGATTCTAGCAGTAGTGATTAACGACAAACTTTTAAAAAACATTTTAACTCACCTCATAATTCAAACATTAATAGGCGAATGCATGCATGGATTTCTTTGGTGAGTATAAGGCCATTTACAATGCTGATAAATAGGCCAGCTAGCTAGCTACTTAGCTAGTTTATCCACCTCTTTGAAATGAGGCTGAGAGTTTACTCATCTATTTATCTATTTCAAATCAACTGCATCAATTAATGAGGGGAAACAAGGTGACTACAGTTTACTCACAGTTTACCCACTGCTGTATATTCCACTTCACCCCTGCTACGGAGTATGTGAGATGGAAAGCGCCAGCAGCGCCGCTCCACAGGCTCCACCCGCTGTTAAATGCCTGAAGCGCTTTGCAAAGGCGTTTTTGAGGCGGACGCTTTTCTAAAAAACGCCTTCAGTGTGATCAGCCCCTAACAGTCCCTGGGGACTGCCTCAGCACTCTGTCGAAGGTTTCTCTGGCCGTTGAAGACTGCAGCTCCTCTGGGTATTTCATCTGTGCTGTGGCAGTTGCTGCTCCTGAAAAACGTTACGTTTTCAAATGTATCAATCTCACTGGCAGTTGGGAGGCCCTCAACTGTCACTTCACTCTGCATTTTTAAATTTTTCATGGCAGTTTGTATGAAACAGTACTGATTTTTCTTACATATTACTAATGATTATTAATTTTTTTACTGTGAATTTCTTGATGACTACTTAATTTAGTATTTTATGCAAAGAAATCCCAATTTATAACTTGAATAAATGTATAAGTATTTTCGGTGCCTTTTCACATAAAAGTCCCTCTGTGTGTGTTATATATATCTGAATGTATGTGGTGTGTTTGTTAACTATATTTTAAATATAAAATTTTAAATACTGCATTAAATAATTTTTTTATTCCATTTTTATTACAGTAAAATTATTGTCATCCTCCACACAGGTGAAAGTTAAATAAATTACCACTTCCACTACCACTACCACTTCCAATTTTGAAAATATAATTCTTATTTTCTTATACATTCATCAGAATCTAAATTAAATTAGGGGTCGACAACCTTTCATAAGTAGTCTGCCAGTAAACTTTTTAAGCACCTGCGTCCCGTTTCATAATTTTTACATTATTATCGCATCATAACGCCAACCTTTTCTTATAGATTAAATAAATATATAGAAAAGATAACATGCACATCTTACTGATTTAGTGTGATCCCTGCTTTCCTTCGCTGAGCTGCTCAATCTCTGGTTCATATTTGGAGAGTTTGAGGCCTGCGAGTGATCTCTTGTCAGTCGGTTGCGAGAGGGACTGAGGATTGACTTTATGTGTGAAAACATCTGTTCAGAGATACGTGGATCCAAATGCTGAAAGCAGTGCAAACGGAGCTTTCTTCAGACAGTAAAATTTTACTGGTAAGGATGTCCAGCAGGTCAGAATGGAGGTCCCATTACCTTCCTCAGATTCAAGCCACTTAGGCAGTTTTCGGAATTTAAATGCCCATAAATCAGAATTCTTTAACTTGATCAGCAGCATTTAAAACTCCCCCACTTCCAACCACGGAAACACAGACGTATCCATGTCGCTCACTTCAAAGTTGTCAGGTTTACTTAAAAATAAATAAATAAAACATGGGGCCGAAACGCGGGAAATCTTGAAATCTGATGGCGAACTCTGACTACAGCTCTCGCATGTACATTCGGATGTCCGCAGCATTAACAGTGCAATGTGCGGAAAGCTCCCTTAAGTGTCCGAAGTGGTGGAAAGTTTTAAGTTTGAATGCCCCGAGAATAGACTGCAAGTTTCGCGACAAACCCCTTCCAAGACTCAAAAACGTCCATTACCGTTTGCCTCGCGCATGCGGATATTGAGCTTGTGCGCTTTAATGTCAGTCAGAAGTTTCATCAGCCAACTGACGTCC
This sequence comes from Hiodon tergisus, assembly GCA_025775045.1. Lineage (NCBI taxonomy): Eukaryota > Metazoa > Chordata > Actinopteri > Hiodontiformes > Hiodontidae > Hiodon > Hiodon tergisus. The sequence continues at coordinate 2,754,761 of JAOVYW010000001.1, forward strand.
TCGAGCTTTCCGTTAGTAAGGGTCTTGATCGCATCAATTAAGTTTACAAACTGCTCTAAAATCTTCCCACAACTTAGCCATCTCACATTGCTGCGAAGGGGAATGTCCTTGTATTCACTGTCCGTCTCCTCAAGCAGGGATTGAAACTATCTGTATGTCAATGCGGAGCCATGGTAGCCATCGCATTATTAAGATCGGAGTTTGAAATGTTCCTGGTGAATGAAACAGTGAAACTTAACGGTGGGGTGACCAATTTTATCTTCGATTAAATAAATTAAACTTCGATAACTTAACTTTTTTAGAAGCATCCATTTACTTCATTTAGCTAGCTAAACAAAATAAAAAATAATAGCCTACTACTGGAAACGAGCCACATTGCTCGCATGCACAATTAGCGTCCTGTGCTACGTGTTAATTCTGGGTGAGACCTGGGCTGAGCCGCCAATGCTGAACCAGTTATAATATTGCGTCTACGTAGCTGACGCTGTGGGCCAATCACAATTGACTATATATTTTTTTAAACTTGACCAATCAGCGTGCCACACAAAATGACCGCACGTGCCACTTATGGCAACCGTGCCATAGGTTTCCGACCCCTGAATCAGGTGATGAATTTTTAAAATGATGATAACTTTACTATGACCGTTATTCGTCTATATATAATTCATCATAACAATTCAGATATTAATGGTTTAGTGATTAGTTTGTTTTAAGCAATAAATTGTATTGACGACGCAATGGCATTAGATCACCAATGGTAGCCACCCTTATGTGCATTTTAAAACCGGCATGGATGTAGTGTGTCACACATTAATGTTTGAAGGTACGGGACTAGGGTTGTCAAAAATGCCGACACTTGGATAGTACCGAGATATCAAATTTCAAAAAAGGTTCTTTACTTCATTAATTATGTATTCTGAATGACAGAAAACCAGTAAGTATCAAATCACTCTTAATCACTTTTAATGGAATAAAACGTGTTTGCGTCCCGGTGTAAAAGAGTCGTTTACAAAAAAAAAAGAAGCTTCGGTTTGTGTCCACACTGCGACACCACACTCGCCGGGTGGAAACATATAGGATTCAACCAGAATTCAACAGTCAAAGGTTAAAATGGGAGGCGCACAGGTTTAGTGGCCCATGCTGATGGAAAAGGAGAACAGCAGGAGTGCTGTGTGGAGGTATTTCGCTTATGAAACTATAACTGGGGCAAAGCAAAATATCCGTACATGCCCATATGCAAAAGGTGCTTTAAGACGGTACATACAAAAGTAGGCAACAACACAAATTTAACAAAGCATTCGGCAGAAGGGCGACCTGACAGGTTGGTGTAGATCAGCGGTCCCCAACCACCGGGCCGCAGTCGATTGGTCCTTTTCTCACCACTCTAATATCTCTGTCACGCCCACAACAGTTTACATATTTTGAACATGAGTAATGCGCACTCCGCGAGTTCATCACTGTCTGCGTAAGTTGTGTTGCCAAATTTGTACTAGCTAGCTGGTGAGTTGCAATGTTTTATTATATGGTCATTAGAGGAAAAATATGAACTTTAAGTTTTATAATATCATCACGTAAAATGTGATGAAAAAGCTTTTCCGTTTGTGTCGTGAACCCCCTTCACCCCAGACGGCCGCTCCGGGAAAATATTGTCTATATGAGACCGGTCAGTGGTGCAAAAAAGGTTGGGGACCACTGGTGTAGATGATAATTTTTTTTTCAAACTTATAGAAGTAAAAAAAAATGGAACATGTGAAATACATAATTCAAGCCAGCTAGTTTAGTGCTAACGTGCGCGGTTCTGAGATCAATTTTGGATTTGTTTAAATTTTTTGCGTCCCCATTTTTACCGGCAACATCGCTAGTTTGATTTTTAAATCAAATGCACGGAGAAAAATATTTCTTGATAATGATAATTTGCTGAAACGGTTTTAAGCACGAATATAACCAGGAGATTTTTTTTTGGAGAACCTCTCTCCGTCAATGTACAGAGCAAAAATCATCCACTTAATAGTTTTAATTAATCCTCATTATTTTCCGCCCGAAAAAAAGTAGAACTACATAAGGCCCAGTCAGTCATAGTCCTACGTAAATACAATAGATAATTATTTTTGTATTTTCTAATTTTTAACTATAAAATCCCATCGATTTCTCTCAAATAATAATTATTTTATTTTTTAAATCATTTTCTGATAATAGGCAAATAATGTTTACTGCACCTACAGTCTCGATTGTTCACGTTAATTAAAGGATTTTTTTTCTTCATATTTTTTGTTTGGATTGAAGAGGTATGGAGTAACATGATACTAAACTGTTACAGTATCAAAGATCAAAATACTGGTATCGAGGCAAGTGTCAATAAGGAAAAAGTCTTCTTTCGGAAAATCAATACTTGGAAAACTAAATGGCTTTTTTTCTACTGGAAAACTAATGCAGAGGACAAAAATAAATAAATATCAAAGATTACAAAGCTAAGGTGCCTGAGACTTTTGCACAGTACTATACAATGTGGTTTTTTCCCAATCGTCATGATAGAAACTCAGGCTTAACATCCTAGTGGGTAACGACCATAGCTTTTCTGTGTGTGTGTTTATACCATGTCTCTCCTCCTGCAAATAGGAATATGAGTACAGTGACCTTTTGAACCTGGTCAGTGCTTCCACTAATTGGACAAAAATGGACATAATAGAATCTTCACACGCAATAATGCTCTCTGGGCTTGACTTCAGAATTTTGTTCTCCAAGGGAACCATTTAAAAAAAGTCTTTTTCAAAGTTTTGAGACATCAGATACTGAGAAATTTACTCTAATAAGAATGGCAGATTTGTTCTTGATAATGGAGAGATTCCAGATGATGCTTCGACTGCGTACTAAAGTCAATCAAACTTGATCCCTCTGGTATTTATCATTATTTATCTGAAAATATGAGTACTTTATTTTATATATGGATAGAACTTTAAACATATATTTTATAACCAAGCTACTTATATATGTTTTCTTTGGAATTTTAATACCAGACACAAAGTAAATATTTATTTGCTAATGTTTTTGTGACTATAGAAGGCTAGGTGAAATCCTACATACATAACTTGATTTTCTGACTTCTGGGGTTATTTCAGCGCTTCCATGGAGAGAGAGAGTGGCGTAATTGCGGATCACTAACACCATCCCAAGGCTGCTGACGGTGGAAAACCTTCATTCCCTGGCTCACAGCATCCCTTCACTTCACCGGTGTCTCACTGGACAAGAGCTACAGACCATCCAGCTACACACAGGCACCGTTACATTGCGTCAGCTTTCCTCATGGGCCAGCGCTGTCACCCTCCCAGAAACCTCTACTGCAGGACGACTGGAAGGAGAACATACCACCCACACAGGACCCACATTTGACTGGTGCTGAGACTGGGCCCACGCCCCCAATCCCTGCAGTGACTCCTGGCCCTATCATGCGCCCCCCTGGCATGCCACTGCCCCCAGGGGAGCCATACCTGGACCCACAGGTCAGCAGAAGCGAAGACGAGCGCTTCTTGGTGGAGTTCCAGGGCGAGTAGTTCCTGAGCGTCTTCTCTCCCGTCAAATCCGTGAGAGGGGAGACGCTGTCGTGAATCTTTAGTGTCAGCGACTACACTGTGGAGGGCTGGCTCGTGTTCTCAACCTTTGTTCGCTTTGTATGAAGGCCTCCCCGGAGACCGGCTGGGACTCCTCTCCAAGACCCCGCCCCGGTGGACACAGCTCTCCAGCTCCAGCTCCATCAGACAAAATGGAAGGCTGACTTTAATGACAGCAGTGCCTCGAAGTCACGCAAGACAGACATGCGCATTTAACAGTCAAGCTGGCTTTTCCTACGGCCTGGAGCTTCACCTGCTATCAGGGTGCTAGCTATGTCAGATAGCATTGTTATTTAATTTAGTTATTCTACAGTAGTTTATAGCTATTTCCTATATTTAGATTAATTTGTTTCTTTTTTTTTTTTGGTGGTGTTCTGAAGCTTGCTGCTGTTTGTTTGTCTCAGTTGGCTGAACTTCAGAACCATTCGACTCAGTGGATTCTCTTGTGGGGTTTTCATTTGATTTCTTTTTACATTTTCTTTTTTACATTTGTTTGTTTTCTTGAGTTTTGATTTTGTTTCTGTTTTGGATATTTTCAGTTTTTATGGCAGATTTGATCCGGTTTTTTTGGAGTGTAAATGTAAATGTTTTGGTTAGCAAGCTGTTAGCTGTTTCGTTTTATATATATGTTTAGTCCATATAGGCTGTGTTTGGGGTTCTCTGTGTTGCTGGTTTTGAGTGTGTGTTTGGGGCTCTCTGTCTGGCTGCCTGTGTCTTTCCCGCTTTCTGTGTGTCTGCCTGTGTGGTTGTTGTGTTTGGGGCTGTCTGTATGCTTGCCTGTGTGTTTGGGTTTGTCTGTGTGGATGGTGTTGTGTTTGGGTCTGTCTGCGTGCTTGCCTGTGTATTTGTGGCTGTCTGTGCGGCTACCTTTGTGCTTCTCTCTGTATCTGCCTGTATGATTGTCATTGTATCTGCCTGTGTGGTGAGTTTGTCTGGGTTGTCAGTGCTATGATCCTCCTGTTTTGCTGGTGTGTGGAGCTTGCTCCCTGTCAGTTCTTCAAGCTCTTTCTGCAGGGTCCGTAACTGGCTGTGCTTTTTTGCTGTTTTCTGTTTATTACGGCCCTAGCCTATATAATACATGTAAATATGTATTTAATTATTTTATTTACTTAATTTTTTATTGTTGTAGATTTTAAGAATTAAAATTTTAATAAAAGTAATTTACAGAGGATGATGTTTCCAATTGAATAATTACAGACACTGTTCACATTAAATCAAGTCATACTAGAGACCCAATATGTTTAAACTTTAAACCAGTTGAACACATCTGACGCTGTGCTAGGTAAATTAGTTTGAGTGTGGGGCTGAATATCAGCATAACCTTGCCTTCGCGTCCTAGCAAAAGAAGGTGCTTTTTTACAGAGCCCAACTTATTTTATTTTTTATTTTGTTCCAATATAGACCTTTTATTACAAAATAATTAAATACTGCCTTTTGTAGAATGTCTTGAAAAAT
>JAOVYW010000001.1:2759920-2771371 GCA_025775045.1 Hiodon tergisus
TTTTTTATTTTGTTCCAATATAGACCTTTTATTACAAAATAATTAAATACTGCCTTTTGTAGAATGTCTTGAAAAATGAATAAAATAAGTAAAATAAAGTTTCTGGGTAGTTCGGTGAATAAAAAAACGAATCCGCAAAAATAATCGTCAAATGACACGTATTATCTAATTTGTGCAAGAGGCAAGTCTCATATGACGTCTCAAATTTTTGTCTAAAGTTCTCCACCCATAGCTCAAAACCACTCCCTCGATCATCGGCTTACCTAAAAGCTGGTAGAGTTAGTCTATGCCAGTTCGTCAGTTTTAGTGATCTACTGAAGTTGGTTCTTCTTCGGCTGAAAAAAATGTAAGGATTTTATTTATTATAGACGTCCATGATAGGAATGAACATAATAAGGAGATAATATGTGAACTGATTCACCTGCGAGTTGTGGAGTCGAGCTGATTTTTAAAAGTAATTAACCAGTCGCATATACGCTGAGTAAATATTGCCCTCATCACGGTATCAATAGATGCAGTCGAGGGGGCTGGCTGTTTAATTAGAGCTATTGCTCTAAAATAGTAATTCCCGTTCAGAGACAAGGTAGTCTACTTGAATGTATACTATTTTCTTGGTACGTAGTTGACGCTGTGTTTGTGTGTACGCATTCATTGAAGCCCAAATCGCTATCGTCGTTGTCTTTACCGGCTGCCGTACTTTAGTTGAGAGTTGTCTCCGCATCACGGTTTCTTTCTAGCGTGATTTGCGAATTTGAGTGTTTTACCCAGGGTTTTCTGATTACTATCTACAGCTTCGGACTTCCATCGGGTACAACTTAATACTCGTCGATAATTGTACGATAATCTTTTTACTTTGAATGTTAACTTATGTATTTACTAGGGTTTTAATATCGTTTTTTGTTATAGACTTTAACATAATTGTAATTATTGATTAATTGAGTTTCTATCTACATTTCTGAGCGCTTCCTCGGACGTTACGGTATCGAGTGTATACATTTAAAAAAAAATGAAAATAGTATTTTGAGCATGGTGATAATTGCCTCTAATGTACATAAAATATTTATCCAACAATAATGTTGACTGGTACATAGTATGTTAACATTGTTTATGTGCATTAAAAAAACAGAACAAAATTAATTTTTTATACATTTTGGGGAAACTAATTATTTTTTTTATTTTTAGTAACGTCTGTAGTAAAGTAGATTGGAAGGTTGCGTGGACGCCCATTTACTGTGACGCCGTATTCATGTGTGAAGAATTGAGTGGTTGACCTAAGGAAAAATAACTTTAGTTAAAAAAAATTTTGTGGATGACACCACTGGTTTCTAGTCGTTTAATTTGTGCACCCTCAAACTATTTTGGAATGTGAATTGGAAGTTTAAAAAAAAGAAAAGTTTATTAAATCTGTCCATTATGAAATTGATGTCGAAACCAATTACCAGCTGTGATGAAAGTTAAATTACGTGTTTTTTTCTATGGGATTTGTTATACTTAATTTGTTAAATTAACGGCTAAGCGGGAACTGTTTGGCACAACTTGAAGTTATTATTCACAGAATGTAATGCGCAGCAGCAAAAGATTAATGCAATATTACGCAATATTGCTTGTCCAGAGACACTGGCCCAGTCATTGGCCTCTGTTTTCCTCTTTGAACCACAGCAATGCTTATTAGCTCTTGTCCTGCAAAGTGCACAAGGGCAGGGATGGGGTCACTGATTGACAGCTTGTCACACAGGGTGGACTTCAGCTTCCTCCCAGTATTTAATGTGGCTCCACCCCTTCCCTCCTTCTGTCCCTCATCACAGCGGGGACATGCCTAACTGGGGAGGCGGGAACAAGTGCGGGGCGTGCCAGGGGACGGTGTACCATGCGGAGGAGGTGCAGTGTGATGGGAAGAGCTTCCACAAGTGCTGTTTCCTCTGCAGTGAGTTTATGCATGGTTCACGCTCAGCGTTTCTTCTCACTTTTACGTGACCAAGGATGCGTAAGGGTTTTGTTTTCAGATTATTGGTTTAAAGAAAAATCTTTATTCCAAACGTTGCTTTATTGAATCTGTATGAGTATGGATCAGTCCGGAGGTGCGCCTGTGCATGAGCCCCACGTTCGATATAGAAAGAGACTCGCGTGCATGAATCATGAAGCTCGGCGACAACTTATCTGACGACTTCATGCTGTTCCATGTGGTTTGTTGCGAATCGAGGTGACGTCAGTTACTTTGGCAAGGTTACTGCGTTAGCGGTAATATTTCATTTACGTTGGAACTCATGCCTGCGATTGCACGGTGAAGGACCCTCTGCATGCTGGTGAAGGCCTGCCAAGGGGCTGAAAAGGCCCTGGATTGGGTTAGCGTTGTTCCTCCACATTGATGAAACTACAGGTATATGGAGTACGCTGACGAACCCTCACACCGGATTTGTGCAGCCTGTACTTTAATAACCTATTATATCGTCGTTGCTGTATGCAGCCGTATACCTCTTGATAAGTTCAGAATCGAGGTGAAGCTTCCCTTTGGCAAGCCGAGGCCGATGGAGAAGGCCTACTGTCGCTGGTGTTGGTGCATCCCTGTCTGGCTGACCTTTTTCGCCCAGGAGTTGAGTGCACGTGTTTAGCACTAATGCCTGGTTATTGAAAGGAACGAACAAACTGGGCCTCCACTCAAGTGTTGTATTTAATTTATTTATTTTTACAAAGGCTGCTTTGTTCTCCTTGGCCAGAGATGCGTGAACTGGTTTGTCTCCCATCAGCTGTTCTCTCTTGCGTTACCAAATGGATAGGCTTTTTTTTTTTTTTTTCTGTATTCTTTTTATTCTGCATTGCCTTGTTTGCAGAGTGATACAGCAAATTTAGAGAAGGGGTCACAGCCGTCCTGTTGCTAGGAACAAGGATCTGTTTTCGTTTCCCTATCCTGTTAGATTAGATAGGATGCACACAGCTGGCCTTCTGCATGGACCTTCCCGTCTCAGGCCCTGTGCAAACACAGTGCAGCTGTGGTCTTAAAGAGCCACTTTGCACTGCAAGGGCCTGTTTTATGATCATATTATTCCTGTCTCTTCTGGTTGTAGTGGTCTGCAGGAAGGGTCTAGACAGCACCACACTGGCCATCCACGACAAGGAGATCTACTGCAAGTCCTGCTACGGGAAGAAGTACGGGCCCAAGGGCTACGGATACGGTCAGGGTGCCGGAACACTTAACATGGATAGGGGAGAGCGACTCGGGATCAAGCCGGAGGAGTAAGTATGGGGGACCTGTGACTCTCCCCTGCACGCTCCCCGGTAGGACCCGCTGTAGCTGTGCTCTTCAGACACAAGGTTCATGAGATAATCGGTCTACCCTGGGGTTGCCACCCGTCGCGCGTTTTCTGGGTTTCCTCGGGTTTATTCCAGGACACAAGATATTTTGACATTTACGTTCCATTTGATATTTTAGCAATTTAGCCAGCGCTCTTGTCCAGCGTAGTTTGGGGGTTAATGTGCAATAAGAAACTGAGCTACTTTGCCCTGATGACAAATACTGTGAGACTAATGCTGCAAAGCGATTACATGATATCAGTAAACAGGCACATTTAAAATCATCATAATCATAATGATTTTTAAAATTTACTTTAAAAGTTTACTTCTATGGCATGTACGCATGTATGTCAATTAAGGGCCAGTAGCTTGAGCCGTGATACCCGTGGTAAGAGGTTATGCTACTACCTATGATCATCCTGTGCATCAGACCCATGCATGTATTTTCCAGGGGGGTGACGTGGCGGGACTCCTCCCAGTTTTTGTTTTCAGTGCTTCAGAATTTTATTCATTCATTTATTTATTATTGATTACGGTCGGGTCAAGGTATTTCTCGTTGTTGAAAGGCGCCTGTGATACTGCCTGAAAGCCGTCACGTAGGCACCAGAGAGAGGCCTCGCCCTGTTTTTAAACTTCTGATTTCAGAGGAAATGATCATGGTATTCACAACGCCTTCTGCAGTGCTTTGGTTCAGGGGTCTGTGAAGGTCATTGGATTGGCCTGGGGATGAGGTCCGAGCGTCGCCTGAGGCCTGTTTACTGGGAGCAGGAGGCCGGCGTCAGGTGATTGTGGTTCTGAAAGGGCCCCATTGTGCGGCGCTCGCTCCTGCTGACCGTAATCTTGCCCATACTCCGTACAATGCAGCCCATTCAGGACCGTGGGCTCGAGAGCGGGTGGGATCGGGAGCGGGTGGGCGGCCCTCTCTGGCACAGGTGAAAGGAGCAGGGAAGGTCAGGGTGTCCGGTTTCACGCCCCAAACTTTTGTGTGTTCTCAGGAGCCAGGGTCATCGCCCCACCACGAACCCCAACCCTTCCAAGTTTGCGCAGAAGTTCGGGGGCTCGGACAAGTGCGCCCGCTGCGGGGAATCGGTGTACGCCGCGGAGAAGATTGTCGGGGCGGGCAAGGTGAGGGGGGCGGGCCTCTCCTTAACACGAGCCACCTGGGGTGTTCGGCATGGACCCTGAACAGCAGCTTTATGGCTGCATTCCCATTTTATTGTTAATAAAACAGAAGTGATATTTTCCATGCCTCTCCGTTCTATAAACTGTGACTTGGTTTGGCAGCTGTTTTAGAGCATGCCTTTTATTCAGGGACACCCTGTCAGACAACATGTTTCTCTGACCGATCCTTATTACCGTATCCTCACTTTGGACTAAACTAATTAACTTGACCGAGTCATTGGACGGTTAGGAAAATAATCCAAGAATCTCGGCTGGCCTGCACTTTGCCCATGTTATTGCCAAAGTCTTTTAAGTGAACAAAGGACATTCTTACACGGCTTTACAAGCGCAGCGAGCTTGATGCCTTTGTGGGATGTATTGTACCTTGCTTTTTTTCTTTTACACCCCATTGAATTACTTTTCACATAAATTTTACTTAAATGTTAAATTTTAAAGTTACTGTTTATGCAGCTGGATTTTTACTGGTTAAAGGATACAACAGCAGCCTTGGAACTGGTACCGTTTATTTATTTATTTTTGGTCTTCCGATTTTGGACCCCACCCTTTCTCCGCCCTTCCTACAGCCCTGGCACAAAAACTGCTTCCGGTGTGCTAAGTGTGGGAAGAGCCTGGAGTCCACCACCCAGACAGAGAAGGATGGAGAGATCTACTGTAAAGGTGAGGTTCCCACTATGCAGTGGCCGGAAAAGAGAACTTCAGTTTAGTCTTCATCACTCTCGCCAGCACACGAAGCCCGGTTTAAATGAACGGTCTAGTAGCTGGAAGGATATAGCTGGGAAAATAAGAGAACCATCTCACTCTTTGTGTGTGCAGGGAGTCATGGCAAACTTATTTAAGGTCCAAGCCTTATCTGAAACCTCCGTGGCCATTCTTCTGAATGTTTTAGTTTGTGGAAAAATTGTTTTGTGAGAGGCTCAGTCTCTTTCAGCCAGGTGTAAAAAGGACCACATGTTTTCCAGTGGTAGTCAGATACTTCATCCATTTTGATTGACCCAATCAAAAGCATTTTCGGCAGGGTGGAATTCATAGCCACTGCAAATTTCCTTTCGATTTGAACATTTTAGTCCGTCATAGATGGATGTAATGGTTTGATCGCTTCAAGGCAGAGAGAAGATTCTAGGTGCGTACTTGAAATGTCATGTGTATGAGTGAGAGTTACAGTTTTTGGTTTCCTTTCTAGCATGCTACGCTAAGAACTTTGGACCCAAAGGATTTGGCTATGGTCAGGGCGCAGGTGCGCTAGTCCACGCCCAGTGACGAGGGGTATCGATTCCCGTGACCTCTCCCCAGAGATCCATAGCTTAATATTTCACTACCGTCACAACCCGTTTTCCCAACTACATGTTTGTTTGACTCCTGTAGAGGGATAGGTGGGGAATTGTTGTATAATTAGAAATAATCGGTTGGCTCTTTCTTTTCAACTTTCAAATGAATAAAGTTTTGTTTTTTAAAATCTATAATATGATCCGTTTGTTTGTCGGTTATCCATTTCCAAGATTAGTGTTGGGATGTTTGTAATATCTCACCCAGGTAACAAAGCAGACCGGGGGCAAGCTCACAACGTGACACCTGGAGTGTCTCGGAATAATTAACTCCCTTTCTTCTTTTTTTACCAGCGGCCGAGAGGTGAGGTGGGTTTTATTAAGTGACTTGGTTTTATGACAAAACAGAAGGGGAACACCAGGAGTCTGTCAAGACTTTTCCCGAGGAAATTTTTTTGGAAGAGTGGTCTTGTAAAAGACACACGGTTTGACACACAAAGCACGAACGCTGAACATAATGGGATCCTCGGCCAGGGAAAAGTCCCTGTTCCTGGTGTTCCCAGAGTGACGATTCAAGGTGTAAAGTTTTAAGACGTAATGGTTGGTTTTCTAGTCAATGGGGAAGATATTGCAACCCAAGGTTTGCTGTTGAACAAACAAAAAAAAGACACGGTGGCCATTTAGATATTTTCACATTGAAACAGATTTTATTATTAAAGCCAGTAAGACCGTACCATGCCCAATATGTTTGAGTCCAACAAAAGAAAAAAAGAAAAAAGTTACGGGCATGACCAACAGTTGCCTGAGAGGCACTGAAATGTTTGATATTTTCATGTGCTTTTCGTATGGGGGCTAAAATATGCATTCCCTATACAAGAACCGTTACAATTAAAAAACGCATTCTCGGTAAGACTTCAGTCTACAAGACAATGGGTATTACTGTGCACAATCCCTTATAGACAATACGACATAGGCCTGCAGAGTCTGGTACTGATATAGGAGCTGGTTGTGCCAGTACAGCTCATATATGAATTTCGGCCTTGATCAAGACCTGGAGATGAGGGGAAATCACAAAAGAACCCACTTAAACGAATACTTGATACCCTGTGTCTCGCTTTTCCATCTCGTTACTGCCCCAGTGGTACAACAAACCCTGCATTATGATATAAAAAGAAAGAAAAAGTTGAATTCTTCAGTACGGAACGTCAGAGGCTGTAGGACCAAGGAGCACAGAGGGCCCTCCTGCAAATTACACATAATGGGGTAATAAAAATAAATAGAACTTGGAAATACTAAGCGTTGGCCGTTTACAGACGCTCCCTTTGACTAGGTCGAGGGACCGGGTTAAAATGGTGGAAAATGGGGTGATCCACAGGATGAGAAGACGGCCATAATCCAAGCATCTCAGCATGCAGTGCACTGGCGGGTTAAGCGCTTATAGACAGCAGTACGGGGCGTCACTTACAGCTAATTTTACAATAGCTGGATGAAATTAAACGTCGCGTAAACATTTGAAAAAACAAAAACAATTAAAAATAAAATTAAAAAAAACACTAAAAGGGGTAAACAAGATCATTTATGTACACATATACAATCTTTACACTTGTTCAAACCTTCACGGTGGCTCCGAGTTTTGCTTTAATGAAGACAAAACAATGTCTGGCAGAGCCGGCATTTTGCTACGGGGGCCAGTGGCCGGTGGCCTTTCTTAGTAAACAGAGTTTCTCCTCGAAACGCCATGGCCAAATCCAGTCATCAGTGCATTGTTTTATGAAAACAAACAAGACGACAAGGACACAAAACCTTTTTTTTTTTTTTTTTTAAATGGAATGAACCATTCTTGTAAAATACCATTTAAATAACTGTTCCATAGGTTTCCTCGTTCATGAGTGTAAAATTCTTACAAAACAGGATTTATATTTATTTTTACCCCTTCTATAACAGATGTGATCCAGCCTGCTTTATAAAATCCATGATATATTAGTATATAATGTATATACATAAATACATACACTGCAAGTGGTTTTCTGCCATCATTCTGTATGGATGATGTCAAGCATATCTAAGATTATTTTATAATAAAATCCTGAAATTTTGTACAAGTAAATCAGAGACAGTAGTGTGATTAAACAGCTTTTTTTATCTTCAGAGTGGGAGATTATTCGGATAAGCGTAGGTAGGAATTTTGTCAAAACGCTCGGACGATGTGATGACCCTCATTGGAATTCTTATGTTATGCTATGCCATTAGTGACTTACCTCTCACACGGGCTCGAACTGATCAGAAACCAGGAAGAGTGAAAACCCAACCCATAATAACCGTCATCTTAAAATCCTGAAAAAGCTGGTTCAATATCATTTACTTTCTGGGTCTGTTTTACGGAACAGCTAAATTTCAAGCATAATCCAAGCATAAATGTTTTTTTAGTTTTTTTTTTTTTAAATACAAAACAAAAATAAAACAAATAAAATAATAATTTAAAAACCCCACTGGAATGAGGGGGTACATAAAACAAATTCTGACGATTAAACAATAACTCTAGAGACTGCATTAAAAGGTATTGCATGTAATCTCAACGCGTGACTCCAATTCCTATATACCCCTTCACGTAGGCCGCCTCCTCTCCCCGCTCCTCCGGTCTCCCTCCCCACACCTCTGGCAGCTGCTCACTGTCCATGTCAGGGAAAATGACGGGGCACACGAGAAAAGCAGCCTAATTTCCCCTGGAAGGCGACGGCGGTCGAGGGCGTCGTCGTGTCCCGTAACGGCATTGCTACGCCCGGCTGTCCGACCGGAGCACGCTACACCAGCTGGTAGCCCGACCCGGATGTCTGGTCGTATTCTATTGCGTACTGCGTTGTCCAGTCCACCACCACCGGCCGCATCAGGCCACAGCAGCGATACTCGAAGAAGTCAATGAGGTTTCGGAGGCACCCGTGGCTGCAGAAACAGGAGACCAAGACAAAGGGTGAAATTCTGGTGTTCTTCAGCGCATTTTATGTCTGGACTCGCAAGGTCAAACCCGTTGGTAAAGGACTCGGTTTACGGCGAGATTCGCCCCCAAGGCAGACAGCCTCCCTGCGACTACCCCGCCAATCATGCAACAGCTCCATTTGGAGCATCAGCTTCTGAAAGGAAGTCTTTTTGGGTCTTGTAACCCAAATCAATTTGCGAATGACCTAATCCCATCCCTTGCACTGAACACCGCCATGTCGTATGGGAGCGGCTCCAGTCCTCCTCCCTCCCGGCTGCCGGCATTTACTCACTTGAAGGGGCTCTCGATGGATGTCGTCGTGACTTTGAAGTGCTTGTATCTCCTGGCGTTCATTCTCTCGTTTGTGGTGACGCCGAGGCAAGCAATCTGAGGGGGATAGTTGACTTGTTAGCCAGGGCATGTTTCAGGTGCCTAGGCAATGACAATGCTCAGTGCAGTCTTAAAATACTTCCACAGTGCTCGTTAACCACCAGCAGCTGTAGACCTCAAAAGGAAAAGTCCTTTATGAGATTCTGAGGCACACAAGGAATTCTCGGTATGTGATCGGCAACAGTGAGAGCTCAGAATTGAGTTTGTTGTTACGCAACACAATCAGATATGTAAAGGCATGTCACGTTCCAGGTTTTTTGCTGCATCTTTTATTGGTAGATTTTTTGACCGCAAACACCAATCACATTCATTCAGACGCTCGGAGAGTCAGGTATCAGGTACCTCACCCAGGTAGGCGCTCACCTGATACATCTGGCATATGATGAGCACAGCCACCCACATCAAGTGGAAGATGCTGTTGAGGAACATCCAGAACATCCAGGGTGAGCAGGTCGCGATCTGTGTGACGTAGGTCCAGAACCCGTCCGTGGTGTAGCTGGTGGCGCAATGTATCCGCCAGTCTGAAGGTTTGGGGGTCGGGAGGGCATGTCAAGGACAGCCATAAAAAATAAAAAAAAACTCAACAGTCCGGTACTTCAGAAAATCCAGGTAACTACAAACAGCGGACTTGGTTTTTCACAGGAATATACCATCCTACCCCCTCAATCCCTGCAGCAGGCACCTCCCTGACCATACTCTCCAGCCTTCTTTTAAACTCGAAAGCTTTGCAACAGGCTTCAAGTGAACGCAACTCATCAGAAGTGTTGAGGAAGCAGAACACAGCAGGCAACAATACTGCAGCGAGACATGCAGTCCACCCCCCTCCACCACCACCGCCCCAAAGGGATCTCCACCTACAGCAGATGCAGCCGTAGATCATCCAGCAGATGACGCTGAGCAGGAAGAACAGGTATCCCATGAAGTAGCGGTGATTCCCGCTTCCTGAGAGAGAGCCACACACCAAAGAGCGGGTGAGTTGGGTCTCATTTCAACGCCCACTCCCCCCGGGGGTCTACCGAAGAGCCAAACAGATGTCAAACACCCAGATGAATGGGCTCGATCTAGTGAGCAGGTGACAGGCCCAAACACACCATTCGATGAGAAAGCGGTAATGATTTGGGGAATAAAAAAATAAAAAAGTGTAATTGAAAACACAATGCTTGCATTTACTTACAAAAAAAAAAAAAACCGCATTGATGAAAACAGTGGAAAGAATGTAACAGTTTAAAATAAGCACATTGAAATCATCAGGGCACATCATGTGGTTTCAGAAGGAGTTGGGTGTTAGAGTAATTTGTTGTGCCTTGCACTACTTTCAAAAAGGAATGCATACATTGGTAAGAATAAATACTAAAGTCAAAACTCAAACTCAAACTGTTAAATCAACTTTAAAAATTAAATGAACGTCTGAAGAGCATGTCCTGTTCTTTAGCTCATTTGAGCTGAAAAAGTCTTATCCAAACATAAACTAAACTCCAGTAGCTTAACCTGGACCTCCACGCCTGACCAGGACCTAACCCTCTGACTTAAATGCAGTCCCTACCCCAGCACCGCCAATCATTTTCCGTTTCCCAGACCAGACAGTAGATGCCAGAGAGAATATCAGGGTGTGCAAACCAGAGTTTAAAAAAAAAGGGGAAAAAAAGGGGGTTTGTCATTATAGGGTTAATGGAACCAATTTCTCCAGCACCCTCAGACCCATCCGCTGGGCCTCCCGCCAACGAGCCAGCAAGTTTTTCAGGAGCCAGCTCGTCTTAAACGGGGCCATGTGCTGCTGCTTAGCGTGGAATTCGGACCTGGGCTCCTCCGTTACAGAGACTTAAAAAGCTGCTACAAAGTCGGCATAACAAAGATCTGAGGTTTGGCTGCCCGAGAACAGGCTGAGCGTGGCTGGAATGGCAGGCATCTCCACCCGGTTACTCACCGACGCAGTTGCCCACCCACGGACAGTGGTGGTCGAACTTGGCAACACAGCGGTTGCACACAGCACAGTGTTTGGACCTCACAGGCTTCCGTATCTGCCGGGACAAGATAAGCCTTTTTGTTACAAATGTATGCTAATAAATAAAAACATTTCTACAGTAAACTAATGATGTTTTGGAGGAAGCTAAAGCTATACTACATTTTTTTTTTCTTTGCATGAATGAAAAACAGATTAAAGAATTTGTAATAATGCGGGCTTTACCAAACAGGTGCTGCAGAATATGCTGAGATCAAGACTGCCAGTCTCGGCCAACTCCACAATGGTCTGGAAGCAGACAGGATAACAAACAGCCCAGAGAGGTTAACAATGGCCTCCAAAATAGAATTTCTGCTAATAGAAACTCTACTCCGGGGGGGGGGGGGGGGGGGGGG